>VZTG01008132.1:16751-36238 GCA_013397845.1 Melanocharis versteri | reverse complement strand
GATGGGTCGGGATGGATCGGGATGGATTGAGATGGATTGGGATGGGTCGGGATAGATCAGGATGTGCGGCTCCGGGTGGGGGCAGAGGGCGGCGGGCACCGGGGCCGTCGGGCAGTTTGGGGACGGTTTGGGTCCCTCGGGCCAGGGGCCACCTCAGCTCCCACCACGGGAGCCTTGGGATCGGGTCACCGGAAAATCATGGAATGCTTCGGGTGGGAACGACCTCCGGGATCCTCCAATTCCACCCCCGTGGGCAGGGACACCTCCCGCCATCCCAGGCTGCTCCAGCCTTTCCTTGAACATTCCAGGGATCCAGGGGCAGCCCCAGCTGGGAATTCTCTGGGAATTCCAGCCCAGCCAGGAATCCCTTCCCAAATCCCATCTAAAACCACTCCGGTTTGGCTGGAAGTCCGGCCACCCCCGGCACTGCCCGTGTCCCCACGGTGCCCCGTCCGTTCCCGGGAGAACATTCCCGGGAGATCATTCCTGGGAGAACGTTCCCAGGAGAACATTCCCAGGAGAACATTCCCGGGAGAGCGTTCCCGGGAGAACGTTCCGGGCGCGGTTGCGTTGCAGGCGGCGCTGGAGGCCGGCGGCTGGGTGAGGACGGGGCTCTGCGCAGCCCCGCGCCGCGGCCGGCGGCTGCTGGTCATCGTCCGCAGCGGGGACATCGCCTCCCACATCCACACCGTGAGCTCCTCCCGCCCCCCTGATCCCGGGAAACCTTGGGGAAAATAGCGGGAGTGGCTCCGAGGGGCGGGGCTGGGCTGCTGCCACGCACCGACTGGCTGATTCCAGGGAATGTTCCATCCCTGCGTTCAGCGCTGGGGCTGGGAGGTGGAGGAGGGAATTTGGGGTGGTGCGGGAGGTGGGGTGGGATGGGATGAGATCCATGGGATAGGATGGGATCGATGGGATAGGGTGGGATCGATGGGATGGGATCCGTGGGATGGGAGGGGATGGGATCCATGGGATGGGATGGGATCCATGGGATGGGATCCATGGGATGGGATCCATGGGATGGGATGGGATCCATGGGATCCCTGGGTGGGCTCGGCTCCCTGGATCTGGGAGCTGTTCCCAAATCCCTGCTCCCGGGCAGGTGCCGTGCCTGCTGGAGCTGAAGCGCTGTCCCCGCGTGCTGTTCGCCGGCGTGGACGGGCCCGAGGATGTGACGGGCGACACATTCCAGGAGCTCTTCCAGGCCGGAGGCTTCGTGGTGTCCGAGCAGGAGCTGCTGGAAAGGGTCTCCCTGGGTGAGTCTCGCTGACATTCCCAGATCTTCCCCCTGGTTCTGCTTCCAGCGGGGAATTCTTGCCCCCTCTGACACTTGGATTCCATCGGGATGGAGGGTCCAGCTCCGGGGTCCCCAGAACATCCCAGCGCAGTGGGGGGTTGTGCCAGGGTGTTTATCCAGCCTGGAAAATCTTGGAATGGTTTGGGTCAGAAGAGATTTTAAGGATCATCCATCCCCACGGGCAGGGACACTTCCCACTGTCCCAGGCTGCTCCCAGCCCCAGTGTCCATCCTGGCCTCGGACACTCCAGGGATCCAGGGGCAGCCCCAGCTTCTCTGGGAATTCCAGCCCAGCCGGGAATTCCTTCCCAAGATCCCGTGGAAAAAGGAGGAGAACGTGCTGCCGCCTCCAGCTCCTTGGTGGGAGGTGGCAGAGAAAGCTGAGCCACCTCCTGGGGGTGCGCGGTGGGGTGACGGGGACAGAGGGACACAGAGGGACACGGGGTGACAGGGACACAGAGGGATTTGGGGTGACCGAGACAGAGGGACGTGGGGTGACAAGGACACAGAGGGACCTGACAGGGACACAGAGGGATTTGGGGTGACAGGGACACAGAGGGGCACAGAGGGACATGGAGTGACAAGGATACAGAGGAATTTGGGGTGACAGGGACATAGAGGGATGTGAGGTGAGAAGGACATAGAGGAACATGGGGTGACAGGGACATAGAGGGACATGGGGTGACAAGGACAGAGGGACACAAGGTGACAGGGACACAGAGGGATTTGGGGTGACTGGGACACAGAGGGACATGACAGGGACACAGAGGGACATGAGGGACAAGGACATAGAGGGATGTGGGGTGACAGGGACACAGAGGGACATGGAGTGACAAGGACATAGAGGGACATGACAGGGACACAGAGGGACATTGGGTGACAGGGACAGAGGGATTTGGGGTGACAGGGACAAGCTGCACTTGTCCTCTCAGGTGCCGGGCAATAGCTCCCCTCCGGGCAGGGTCCCGATTTCGGCCCGGCACAGTTGAGTCCCCAGCCCTGCAGAGGCCCCAGGTGGCCCGAGGTGGCCCCGGGTGGCCCCGGGCTGCTCCAGGTGGCCCCGGGTGGCCCCGCTCCGGGCAGGGCGTGGCCCAGGGAGCCCCGGTCCCCTCGCCACGTGTCCTGAGCTCTGGTGTCCCCTCAGGCCGGCTGAGGGACGTGGTGAAGGTGCTGGAGAAGCTGAACAGCCGCGGGAGGTGGAAGTGGCTGCTGCACCACAGGGAGAGCAGGCAGCTCCGAGGAGACCTCAGGTAACGGGAAATGGGGGATTTTTGGGGTGGAGCAGCAGGATTTGGGGCCTGGAGAGGCTCAGGTGGCCTGGAACGCGGTCTGGGATGTGATCCTGGAGGAGGCAGAGCTCTGGCAGCTCTCCCTGCTCCCCGCTGGGCTTCCACAGGGCTCTTCCCTCTCTCCCTGGCAGAGCTGCCCTCGGGAATGTCACGGGCCCCTGGAAAGGCACAGATTTCCCTCGGGAATGTCACGGGCTCTGGAAAGGCACAGATTTCCCTCGGGAATGTCACAGGCCCTGGAAAGGCACAGGTTTCCCTCAGGAATATCACAGGCCCCTGGAAAGGCACAGGTTTCCCTCGGGGAGCTGCACATTCCCAGAACTNCTGGAAAGGCACAGATTTCCCTGGGGAATGTCACAGGCCCCTGGAAAGGCACAGATTTCCCTGGGGAATGTCACAGGCCCCTGGAAAGGCACAGATTTCCCTCGGGAATGTCACGGGCCCCTGGAAAGGCACAGATTTCCCTCGGGGAGCTGCACATTCCCAGAACTCCAAAAGCAAACTTCCCTCCCTTCCCAGCAGCTCATCCCAGCTCCCAGCGCAGCCCCGGGGGCTCAGGGCACCTTCCTGGGCTCTTCGCTGTTTCTTTTCCTGCCCCATCACATCTGGGATTTGGGGAGGGTGAGGAGCCCTGAGCTGGGGATGAGGAGAAGGAATTGCCACTGAAATTCCCACCAGGAATGATGGAAGATGGAGCTGCTCTGGCGTGGGCTCATCCTGGGATGGTGAAGTGAGAAAACTCCTGGGCTGGGATAAAGGCAGTTGAGCAGGGAAAGGAAATCTGGGCATGAACCAAGGAATTCATCCCCATTTCCCATCTCAGGAAAGCCAGGAAAGCCAGGCTCCATTGTGGCTGAGGAACACAAACACCACCTCTCCCAAAACCCCCTCTCCCTTCTCCTCCTCCCGGCTTCACATCCTGAGCATGATCCCAGGGTCTGGAATGTCCCTTGGGACAGCGGCAGTCGCTGTCCTGCCCCCCAGGCCCCGGTGGGGTGGGTGGGGAGCAGCCTCGGCTCTTCCAAACCCCGCTCAGCAGCAGCAGAACGTCCCTGGCTTACCCACAAACCCCAAAAACAGCCCCCGGGGTGAAAACGAGCCAAAAACGAACCAAAAACAGCCCCCAAGGTGAAAATGAGCCAAAAGCGAACCAAAAACGAACCAGAAACGAAACAAAAACGAACCAAAAACGAGCCAAAAATGAACCAAAAACGAGCCAAAAACGAACCAAAAACGAACCAAAAATGAACCAAAAACGAGCCAAAAACGAACCAAAAATGAACCAATCCCAGGCAGAACCAGCACGGCCAGTCCTGGAGCTGCCTGGAGCGAGGGGCAACTCGTCACTTTTGATCCCAAATCCCCCACGGGACTGGAAAAAACCACCCGGAAGGGCGGATCCCCGGGAAGGGATGGAGAGGGACGAAGCCCCCGAGCCCTCCCCGCGCCCCTCTCTCCGCAGGGGCGATGCCAGCGCCCAGAAGAAGCAGCAGCTGCTGCGGTGGTGCCAGGGAGCGGAGCTGCTGGAGCTGCTGCCCTTCCACGGCTGCGACACCGCAGCGGCTCCCGAGTCCCGGCACGTGCAGTGCCTGCTGGAGCTGCAGGCGCGGCACGTCCGCGCCCGCTTCGCCGTCTATCTCACAGGTGAGGGGGTCCCACAGCCCTGCAGCTCTGGAAGTGCCCCGGAGAGGGGTGGAGGAGGGATAAAAAATCCCCGTTTTCCCACGGGAGTCGCTTGTTCGAGCTGTGGGTCAGGTGTGAGTGGTGAGAAGCAAACGGATTTTTGGGGGCTGCTGAATTCCAGCAGTTTTGGGGCGTGTGGGTGGCTGAGGGTGTTGGCAAAGCAGCAGAGCAGCCACGGTGGGATTTAGGAAAATTCCCCACAGGTTTAGGAACCACCTCGTTTGTTTGAATTAATGGTCCTGCTGCTCCTCCCCTTGCAGAAAATCCCGACAGCAGCAGCCGGGAGATCCTGGAAAGCAAAGGAATTCTTGTGGCTGACATCAACACCTTCCTGGGGACGATGCAGAAAGTGGCTGCTCCGTTTAGAAGAAGCTACTGGTGAGGGGGGAAAGCTTGGGATTGATCCCAAAAAGCTGGGAGCAGCTCAGGGTTGTGTGTGGAGGGCCAGCAGGGAGCTGGGATCCTGTAGCAGGGCAGGGACCATCCCGGAGTGCTGGATGTGGGATCTGCCCGCACTCAGGGCTGCTTCCTGCAGCTGGATCCGGGAGAGCCACGCTTGGCACCGCTGGAAAATGGGAAAAGCTCCAGGCCTGGCCCTGGGGAAGCTCTGCAGGAGCCAGGCACCGACCTGGGCCACGTCTCTTGCAGGTGACAAAGCGAAGCCACGAGGACACGGCTCCACCCCAGGCCCCGTGGCACCAGTTTGGGCACCCCAGTCCAGGGTGGGACGTGCCCACCATCCCTCCCAGTGGATCCCATCCATCCTGGTGGATCCCCACCATCCCTCCCAGTGGATCCCATCCATCCCCGTGGATCCCGGACGCTGCTGGGGGTGGGGGGAAGGTCAGTTTTAGCTCTGTACATAAATCTTATTTAAAGGTGGGAAGCGCAGGTCCTTCGGGGTTTGCTCCCTGCCATCCAGTCCCACATAGGAAAGGTTCTTTTAACGGTACAGGTAAATTATTGGAGTGGTTTCCAGTCTTTAGCACAGCTGCCGTTGGAGCAGGCAGAGGAATTTCCCGAAGTTTACTTGAAGGTCAGGAATGAGAATAAATCCGTTTTCCACGTGGTCGTTGCTGTTCAGGCCCACACTACATTTCAGCTCACTCCTGCTGCCTCCTGGTGCCCGTTCCCTGCTGGGACTCGTGGAATTCTTGTAAATAGCAGGAAGCTGGGATGCAGGAACAAAATAAGCTCTTATTTATGGGGGAAACACCGTGTCCAAGCCCCGTTCCCGCCCCGGCTCCGCGGGCCAGGGGCATCCTTTTAGTTCATTTTTAAATCCGAGACTGCGAGGCCGTTCTGTACAGGATGACTTTGTAAAGAGTTTGATTAATAAAACCTCCAAAAAACCCGAAGTTTCACCCAGCTCTGCTTTCTGGACAGGGGATCCCACTCAGCTTTTTCCAGCAGGGAAAGGGAGGGCAGGGGATTTTCCAGCTGGGACAGAGGTTGGGAATCGGAGAGGAGTGAGCAAGACCGTGGCGGGCTCCTGGATGGTGGATCCCATCCTGCTTCCCCCAGGAAGGATGGAATAACAGAGGAATAACCAGGTGGGGATAATGGGATCGTTTAAGGACTGATTTTCCACCCGCACTGGGTCTGTCCTGGTTTATGGGCACTGCACGGGTGGAACCTCCCCAGCCGCGCTCCAGGCCTCGCTCCCGGCAGCTGAGGGTGGGAAGAGTTCCTGGAAGTGGCACCTCGGGAAGTGTTCCTGGAAGTGGCACCTCGGGAAGTGTTCCTGGAAGTGGCACCTCGGGAAGAGCTCCTTCAAGTGGCACCTCGGGAAGTGTTCCTGGAAGTGGCACCTTGGGAAGTATTCCTGGAAGTGGCACTTTGGGAGGTGTTCCTGGAAGTGGCACCTCGGGAAGAGGAAGTGCCAAAAGCCCCGGCTGGGAGGAAGGAGGGGAAGCCCAGGGCGGGCTCAGCTCAGCTTTGGGACCGTGATAGGATCAAACCCCAGTTCCTGTGTGGGAAGAGCCCAGCTGAGGGCAGCTCCTGCCCCCGAGCCTCCCTGCAGAGCTGCTCCAAGGATCTTCCTCAGTTCTCCTGGCACCTGGCACCGCCGTGCCTGCCCAGTCCCAGCCAGGGAATCGGGAAGGATCGCTCCGGAGAGGAGCCCGAAGCAGGGATTATTTTGCTGCTCCCAGCTGCGGCACTGGGGCGGCTGCAGGAACAGGGATTGTGCCAGGGCACAGCCCGAGCCACGGCTGCCCTGCCAAACAGCCTGGGCACAACCACGGAACCAGGAAACGCTCTCCATTTCCAGCAGGAAACACTCTCCATTTCCAGCAGGAAACGCTCTCCAGCAGGAAGCGCTCCCGTCTCACCCCCGGCAGGCAGAGATCCCGCGGGATCTGAGCCCAGCGCCGCTGCTCCCAGAGCTGCAGTGAATCAGACCCAGAGGCCAGGACTGGTTTCCAGAATTTGGCTTTACTTCGCAGTACAGAAATCATTTGGAGCCTTGAGGAGACACGAGAAGCACAGGCTCTGTCATGCCGATACCGCAGCGCCGTTTGGTCCATCCGAGAAGCCACCAGGGGACAGAAAATACTTCCACATCTTGCCTGCTCTGTAATTTGTTCTCTCAATTTTATTAAGATTAAAACACAAAGGAGCCTTAGGCACAGCTGTGTCCCAACCGATGTAAACAGGTTTAGAAGCTTAAGTGGAGGTTAAGTTCTGTGCCCAGAACGAAGCCAACATTTGCTGCTACAATAGGTGTGGGCTTTGTCCATGATACAACTTTGCCACAGAGTTAAGATTGATGGGAGAGACTTTGAGGGATGCTGTCCACAATAATGGAGTGCTCAGTTTCTATTTTCCTTGATATCAGGTTTGAGTGACATCAGCGTCACATCTACGAGCTCACCAGAAGCACAGGATTGTGAAGGATGTTTTACAAATGATTAAAAAGACAAGGTAAGACACAGCTGTCAATGAGTTATTTCGAATCTGCACCCACATCTACGTCTGCAAAAATAATAATAAGAGTAAGTTCAGTCTGCCTTTCGCTTACGAGGTTAGTCAGGAAATCAGTCAGGAATTTGCCAGATTCTGGACAGCAGCCCTACTAGAATGAAATAATTAACACATGATATCCAAAAAGGGAACATTACCAGTGCAGTACTCTTCAATCTCTCAGAGATGGGATTACAAAAGCAGGCCTTACAATATTGAATTTCGTACAGTGTTCATTAAGTTCCTTATATATTCATATTAGCCGATTTAAACTTCTCCTAATTAGAGACTCTCATTACTGCTGCTCCTCCTCCCCGTAGATGTCGTTTTTCTTGCGTTTCATCTCCTCGAAGTCGAACTCTGATCCCATCATCCTCTTATAAATATCTTTGATGTCGTCGCACGTCGTCTCGAAGTGGGTGGTGGCGTCGTAGGTGCGCGAGATGAAGATCTGGAAGCAGAAGCAGCGTTGGAGCCCCGAGCTGCAGCCTCTCCCCTCCCAGCCCGGCTCAGCCCTCACTCACCTGGCTCTCAGTCCCCAGGTCGGTCGGTGCAAACAGGTCACTGATGCTCACAAACCTGGGAAAGGGGACAGAAAACGGTGCAGGGTGGTTTTAGAGCAGGAGTGGTTCATTCCAAGGGCTGAGGAAACTCTCAACGGCTCCTGGCAGCCCAATGGCTCCAGATCCCCCAGCAGAGAGGAGAGGGGCTCGCTGAGGACTCACTTCTGCTCGATGGGCTCCAGGAGGTCCAGGGCTGGCTTGATCTCCTTCTCGGGGTCCGCGGTCTCCACGGTGGTGCTGGCGATGGCGATGTACTTGCCCTGCGCCGCCACGTTGTGAGCAGAGGAGATCATGCACACGTAGATATCTGCGGGGACAGGGCACGGCTGCAGCCCAGAACCTCCCCCAGCCTCATCCCAAACCTCCTCAGCTTCATCCCAAACCTCCTCAGCTTCATCCCAAACCTCCNCCTCCTCCAGCCTCATCCCAAAACCTGCCTGTGCCTCTTCCTGCTGCCCTGGCACTCGGCACCCTCTGCCTTGTTCAGAGAACCTGGAACGAGTCCCATCCTTGCCCTGCGTGCTCTCATCTCCTGGTTGAACAGCCTGGACATGGCAGATCTCCCAAGTTCTGTTTCCTTTGCTCTGATGGTTCCCAAAATCCGGTGGGATTCCCGGTGCTCTGTTCCAGGCTGAGGCAGCCCCTCACCCCCTCCAGACAACCCCCACCCCTCTCTCCCAGCCTGGGCCACTTCCCGCCACAGGTTCCTCACAAGGTTTTCCGACCACGGGCTCCTCCCACCTCCCCCAACGCTGCTCTCAGCTGAAGCTCAGCCTTGCTGGGGCCTAAAAATTCCTGGGCAAGGCCATGAGGTGTCCACTTCCCTGTCTGACCCAGCCCTCACATAAGAGTGGCCGGGGAACAGCCACGGCCTCAGCCCAGGCACGCGGGGAGAGCTGCCCTGCACACACACCTGATTTCCGGTTGACCTGGTTCTGTGGAATGATGATCTGGCACGAGTTGGCATCGTTTGTGTTCTTGATGGGGTGGCTCAGGATGCAGATGACCCGGATCACCTGGCCCACCTTTGTCACGCGGTCCGACACGTAGCTGGGGTCGCAGATGAGCTGTTTGCAGCGAGCGACCTGGGCACAAACGTGGAGAGATCACATCAAACAGTAATAATTTCCAGTAATAATTTAATATTCCATCGACCTGAAGCCTCCAGGCTGCTCACACTTTGGTCTCCAGCATGGATTGTCACCTCTGCTCCTGGCCAGGACACGGCACCCCACCCCAAGGGACACGTTATCCCACCAGCAAGTGCTGAACTGTCCCATGAGTGCCCGCTCCAGCCAGGAGCACATCCAGAGCTTCCAAGCAGCCTGCAGCATTCCCAGTTTTACCCAGCCAGGTGGAGGAGAAGCTGCGGGAAGGCCACGTGCCAGCTGCCAGAGCAGCTCCAAGTGCCAAGGGCAGAGCTGGTTCCAGGTTAGACACGGGGAACAGCTCCCTTCCAGCTCAGCCAGCCTGATTTATTCACTGCCAGCCCGTGGAGACTTCATCCCAACTCCTGGAGCAGGGACGCTGGAATGGACTCCGGCCATCAGGATGCTGTGCCTTCAGCGAGCTGGCACAGGGACAACAGCCCCAGCCCAGCAAGTTCAGGCTTAGAAAAGGGTTTTTTCTCTGTATTTGTTGTGATCAGAGCCAGAAGATCTGAGTTCAGAGGGGCAGGATGTGGGGTGGGGAGCGGGGAAGGGTCCGTACCTCCCCCTCGGACTTGACCCCGACCACTTTGCCGTTCTCTATGACGATCTCCTCGATGGGCTTGTTGAGCATGTAGGTGCCTCCATAGATTGCACTGAGCCTGCAACAGCAAAATCCCTTCAGCACCTCCAGGGCTGGAGTGCAACAGCCCTTCCAGCCCCGGGGTCTGTTCCTCTTGGATAAACCCCACCTCAGACTCAGACCCCCTCAAAATCCTCTGCTCCAACACAAGGGGTAAATACTCTGCCCACAGGATCTCTGAGCAAACCCAGAGGTCAACAAGCCCACAAAGAAGGAATCTCACGTGGAGGAATCACCTCTTAATTAACCACCATAAAGGACCAGAGTATTTGTATGCAGCAGCACATTCTGGAAGCTCAAGCACTGACTCTCCACACATCCAACACCCACACATCCAACTCCACACGCCCCTGGAGGAAACCCGGAGTCACAGCCACGTGCTCACCTTGCAAATCCCTGGGGCAGCTCTCCAAGGCCATAGAGGGGGTACAGGTAGGGGCTCTTCCCGTATCGAGCCAGGGACTCGCTGTACAGCTTAATCCTGTTGATTGTTTCTTGGCAGGGTTGATCTAGATAGCTGGGAAGGACAGTCACACCATTTGGGATGTTTCCCAAACCAGCACTTCCCGCAGAACACTGACTTCCCATGAAGTTTCCTTCCTCACCCTCCAGCTGCTCCTGGCAGGTTTTTTCTGGGAGCTCCCTTTTAGGAGCACTCGGTGGCACAAGTTTTACTCAGGAACCCTCCAAGTTTAAAATAACCAATCGACCCCATCATAACCCCAAATCCTGGGATTTGGTGGAGAAAGTGACCCCCACTTACTCATCAGTCCTGTAGAGAGCGAGGGCATGGCCTGTGAAGTCAATGACATCTTGGCCCAGGTCAAACTTCTTGTAGACATCCCTCATGGTGGTTTTCTTGGGATCCACGCCCTCGAAGGTCCGCGGGTCGTTCTCGTCAAAGTTGGCCACGTACACCAGGAACTTCCTGAACCGGCGCTTCTCGAACAAGCCCATTAAGCCTAAGTAATAATTTCCAGCAGAATTCAGCAGAACCAAGGTTTTGACAGAACTCAGCAGATCCTCAGTGGCTCTTGTGGCTTTTCCACCCACAGAGTGTCAGCAGTGGGTAAGGGCCACTGAGTGTTCAAACATGGAGTGGTTTGGGTGGGAAGGGACCTTAAAGCTCATTAGTTCCAACCCCGTGGGCAGGGACACCTCCCACCATCCCAGGCTGCTCCAGCCTGGCCTTGGACATTCCAGGGATCCAGGGGCAGCCACAGCTGCTCTGGGAATTCCAGCCCAGCCAGGAATTCCTTCCCAATGTCCCATCTAACCTCCCTCACCTTCAGGCCACTGCCCTTTGTGCTGTCCCCCAAACCCCAAACACGAGGCTGGACAGGGCACCATTTCTGCACTTGAATTCTCCAGGCTGCAGAAGCAAGACTGGATGTGGTGAAAAGTGAGGGCGGAGGCAGCACCTCCACTCCTGCCAGGACGAGCCTCTGGAGACCACACAGGAGACGTGGCCAAACTGAAGGAATGCTGTTCCTTCAGGAATATCTGCCATGAGGAAGGCTCAGACTCACAGATCTGACTGCAGGAGTCACTTTATTAGAAGATTTTTCGGAGGTGCTGCTGAGCACATCCCACGTCTGGAGCTCATGGAATGCCCTCTAGATCCTAATGGATTTCACCACACTGTTATTAGTTTTATTTGAAGAATGACATTTAAGTAGGCAACAATTAAGGTTTGAGGTGCCACACGTCGGAATTAGTCATTCCAATTTGCCTGCAATGTTTTCCACACACACAGCTCCAACAAGGACCCAACATCACATTTTTACAGCAGAGCTGGGAGCACGAGCCCCAAATGGAAGCTCCTGAGGAAGGAAAATACTGCCAGGTTCTCACCAGAATCTCACAGAGCAGGCAGCTTGGAAGCTCCAAGAAAACAGGGCTCAGCAAGCCCAAGGCTCACGCTGCAAGTGGTGTTTGGAGTCAAAGAGGTGCAGCAGAACCCTGAGGATGCTCCTTAACACACAAGGAGCATCAAGAATATCCCGAGGGATGGGTTTGCCTCTGTTTAGGGGATTCAGAGGGAACAGGTAAGGTGCAGCTACTCACTGGAGGCCAAAGCTTCTGCCTCAGTGGAAGGAACTTTGTAGATCTTTCCTCCCTTGTAGACGAAGCTGCCCTCGATCACCTTGAAGTCCAAGTAACGAGTGACTTCTGTGTAGAGCAGCATCTTTACCAACTGACCTGCAAGGGGTTGGGCATGGTCAAACACGGACACGGCAGCTCTTCCAACAGGACAAACCCTTCCCCATGCTCAATTCCCTCAGCAGGCTGAAGATAAGCTGGGACTAAAGCCACCAAGCCTCGGCTGGGATCTATCAGTTCTTCCACTGCAGCAGCCCTGAGCCAGGCCCTGCGCAATCCATCCATCCCTGGGTGCTCCAGGAGGAGATTCCAGCAGCCAGGGGCTGGTTTTAGGCACGGGGAGCTGCCCCTGCACTGGTAACCACTTCACTGGTGGGGGTTTGGTCTGGACCAGTCCAGTACTGGGGCACACGGATTCAAGGATGAGGATTTGTAAGGAATGACAGCGTCTGTCCCACTCCAGCACCCAGCAACAGCCCAAGGAATATCTGGGAGCTCAGGATCACTCACCATTAGCCATAAGGAATTTTGGAATGAGGTCCACGTTCCAGTCTCTTCCCCGCCCCATAGATTCTGGTGGAGTTCCCGGGAGATTAAACCTTTTGTAGAGCTTTGGAGAGAGAATACAGAACTTATTATAGCCCAGGAAATCTGTCTGGGTGTCGTTTCTCCCACACATGGACACACTTTCCACCCCCACAGCTCCAGGCTGAACACAAGCTCTTCAGAGCCAGCTTCTGGCTGGAGTTTTAGCTCCAATTTGAGTTTGCAGCACACAAACACACCCAGTCCATTGTTCCAGTCAGAAGCAGGCAGTGTAATTCTGCTCATCCAGGCTTTCTCCATCCAGGGATTTGGGAATTTATGAACCTGATGAGCTGTTTAACATGACATTTCTTAGTCCAATTTACAATTTAGCTGAGGAGTTTTAACATCCAGCTGTAACAGCTCTGGAATGCTCCGTGCTCGGATTCCAACTGGGAATTACAGAAAACAAGCCCGATTTACCAACTCCAAACACCCACACTGGTGTCTCCCCCACTGTTACCTGGTGAGGAAGTGCCATAAAACTTCCAAACTCACAGGAAACCCTTGGAGTAATTAATGTGAACCCACCCCAAGGCTAATTTGGAATAAACTCCCTTTGTGTGCCCCGGGAAGGACACAAGGATGGGTCTCTCTCCACACTTACATCTTCCAGGGGTGTAATGGATGCACTTTCCCCTCCATAGTAAGAGTTCCGATCCATGTGAAGGACTTTCTTCCCATTCACTGACATAATCCCGGAGAGGATGCATTCCTGCAGGAAGGAAAGGTTGCAAGGAACAGGTCAGCTGCACTGGAGCCTCCTCCTTCCCATTTTTCCTAAGGAGCAGCATGTTCAGACAGCTCAGTTTGCAGGTGCCTGCAGAGCCCTCTGCAAACAAGCACAGCAGCTGCCTCAGTCCAGAATTCAGGCACTTCTTGGAGGCAGCCTAACCTCTTAAAAAATTTACTGTCTGCTCTGGGCGAGCCAAGCAAGGGGTTAGAGCTACACAACCATCACCTGTCTGGGCTTTCCAGAGGGGTTTTTTGGGAATTCCATGCATTTGAGCCAAAGCAGGAAAACCTGTCCTCTAAGGCACCAGCTATCAGTTTAAGGATGTCCACAGAGAGGCAGCAGGAGCATGAAATCTTACCCGGACTTCAATCAGCCCCCTCAGAGCCTCAATTATTAATATTTGCCACACTGGGACACTCAGGAGAATCAACAGCTTCTCTCAGAAAGCACCATAAAGAATAAATGAAGGCATCTGGGTGCTTTTCCCTTGCTCTGTCTCCACTGAGGTGCCCTGGAGCAGCAGATCAGCTGCTGTGTGTGACTGCAGCACAGGGCGCACACAGGCTGCAGAACCAGCTCAGGCCTTGCACAACTAAATCCCCATTAAAACACGACTTTGCACCGGCGCTGGCGTCCCCCAGCCGAAGAGCTTAACAAAAACTTGAATGTTTGCGTGCTTAGGTCGGCTTATCTTGGAGGTTTTACTGATCTTGCTGCCTCCAGCAGCAGAATTCTGGCTGCAGCTGAGCTCTCCTCCACCACCAGGATCTCACCGGCAGGTCCTGGTCACGTCTCCCATCATGGGTGGGGCTCGTTGGGCAGGACTTGGAGCAGCCTGGTCCAGTGGAAGGAGTCCCAACCACGGCAGGATGGCTTTTAAGGTCCCTCCCAAGCCAAACCATTCCGAACCTTTCGCTCAGTTTGTAAACCCCCATCCAGCTGCTGGCAGAGGCCACCACTGCACATCGGACGGGATTCCTGCAGGCAGCCTGGCCCTGCTGCAGAGATCTGTGTCCCCGTGAGATCCTTCCTGTTTACTCCACAGGCACCTCAGTCAGGACTCTCCTCCTGTGCCACTTCCCCCTCCCGTGGAGTGCGGGAGGTTTATTTCCAACTCCACACTGACCAGTGCAGGTGTCAGTCAGGAAAACCACAAACACCAGGAGTTTCCCACCGCGGATTGTCCGTGTAAATCCTGACTCCGGTCAATCCTCGGTGTAAAGGAAGCTGTAAAATCAACTTCCCCAGCCAAGGCAGCTCACGGGGGGTCGTTTCGTTCTGAAGGTCAGACATCTGTAGGAGCAGGGATGGTTGGCAGGGATCGCTGGCTGAGGATTTGCTGTGCTGGTGCTTCCAGGTGGCAGTGAAAAAACCTCCTCTGGTGGGACAGCAGGGCACTGCTGGCCAGTCTGTCACCCACCAGGATGTCACCGAAACCCAGCCAAGGACCAGAGGAGCAAAGCTGGAGCTGCCTCGTGCACAGCAAGGACGCTCTGAGTTCAGTCCCCGAAGCCATGGAAGATTTCCAGCACGGTGCCCACAAGGCTTCACGATCGCCACGTGGCTTGTGAGGAGTGAGCCACAGTGCTCCCCACAAAAGCTCTCCATGATCCATCAGCTGCTCCTTCCAGCCCTGTTCCATCCTCCCAAGGATCCTACAAGGTCCTGCCTTTTTTCCACACAGGCTGGAGCAAGCAGAGACCCTCAGAGTAGACACAGCTGCACCAAACCCTGTGTGAAGTTGCTCCTCAAGGCCTACAACGCTGAGTAACCACAGGAGTGAAAGCGGTTGCAGGGTGTCAGGCACAGCGTTAATGATTAACCACACCCAAGGCGGGCCGTGACACCAAGGGTATCATCACCAACCAGTTAAATTCACGGAGCTCTGTGGTTGGACTCCGTGCTTTACCCTGTGATTTATCCCCCCTGGAACATCTCCCAAAACCCTGGCTCACCAGCTCTGCCAGATGGTGGCACAGCACTGCAAGTGTCCACGCTGGAGCTGAGCCACAGGGAAGCCAACCAGGATTTCACAACTAAATAAGAACCAAAAGGAGGGATGGAGCTCCAGTAAAAGCAGCACAAGTTACATCCACTGGTCTGGATGTCAGCTGATTTCCGGCACCCGTTTAACTTCAAAGCATTCCTTGCTCTGTCTTCCCAGAAGAGGGGGTGTGCACCCCTTCCCCAGGTCACCTGCCCACATTCCCAGCATCCCTTGGAGTGAATCTGGACACCAGCAGAAGACAGAAGAGGCCTGAAGCACCTCTTCAATCTTCCTTCACGCCCATTAGACACGGCTGTGGGGACCGAGGTGGAGCTACTGCCCTGCTATTTAACCCAAGGCTCATTGAACACGTCCCTTCCACCAGGCAGGCACTGGAATCCTGCACAGCCCTTTCGGGCCACTTCCCTCTGCAGCCAGCATGGCCATAAAGCACACGGGGCTGCACAATGGATTTATCTCCCAGCTCAGCAATTCCTCTGGATGCCGTGCTGGCTGCAGGACCAGGAATCGCTTGATGCGTGACGCTGTCATTCAGGTCAGGGAGCGAGGAAAACAAACAGCCCGTGCCGATAAGGGGAGGGCTGGGAAGGGTTTAGAGCTCAGATGAAAAAGGGGAAGCGTCAGAGTTCAAATCTGTGCGTTTTCTGCTGTTTTATCAACATCGCCATCACCGAACAGGAACAGGGAGCAGCTGCTGACAGCAGCAGCAGGACACAGCAGGGAGAGCTCCGGGCATCCAGATCCAACAGAGTCCTCATGCAAATTGCAGCCACGCTGTACTACGATCCACTGCCTCAGCCAGTTCAGGTTACGAGGCTCCCAGGAGCTCATTGTGCTGCTGAATGAATGACAGAGTGAGTCTGAGTGGGATCGATGCCGTCTACAGCAAATGGCTGGAGAACCAGGGAGAAACCAGCACTGGGAGCGTGGAGACAGCACATCCAGTGGGAGTCCAGGAAAATAAAAATCAGGAGTAACTCGGAGGTATTGGTGTTTCCGTGCTTGTTCAAGACCATCAGCTCTTCCCTGGCGTGCAGGAGCTGGTCATGACCAGACCTTGTGCATGCAGAGGCCTTGAGGAAGGGAGGGAAGCAAGGAGGTTTCCGTGGACTTCCTCCAAGTAGGGCGGCAGTTGAGAAAGGCTCAGACAGCCCGATGGAAACTCGAGCCAGCGCCGCTCCTGTAACGGCGCCGAGGGGAGGATTGGGCACTGAGCATTGAGCAAAATCCCGTCGGCTTCGGGAACGGGCTCTGGCACCGCCAGGCGCTTTCTTCGAAAGGCAGGGCCGGGCCGTGGCCAGCGAGAGTCACACAACGGCTGGGCTTGGAAGGGACCTCTAGAGATGCTTGGTCCGACCTAGGCAGGGTCACCTGGAGCAGGTGACATAGGCAATTCCTGACCCGAAGCTCTGCTCATCCTACAGACTGCAAAAACAACTCCTCACGGCGCTGGAACCATCCCCTCTGCTACCATGCAAGGGACAGTGACGCTCCACCTGGTCCTCACAGTCACTCTGAGGCTCTTCAGGCAACGAGGCCTGGGCCTGTATGAATAAATACATCCTGAACCAGTGAGTTTGGCTCCTCTGCTCCTACAGAAAGTGAATCTGTATCTTTGTGATGGATTTAAATAGCTTTAGCACAGGGAGGCAGCTGGCAGGTAAGAAGCTTAGTTCAGCCTGCAAAGAGTGAAACCTCAGCAGGAACAGTGCATTCGCCTGCTGGGGCTGAGCTGGAGGGTTTAATTATCCCCAAAATTCACGGAAAATGACCTTGTAGAAGGACAGAGGGCAGATAACAGAGCCTGTCACCGGGCACAACATCCCGCTCTGAAATAACCCAGTGAGGAAGCACCGAGCCGCTTCCACGCCAGAGAGGTGGAAATCACGGTGGACTGAGAAGAGAGGTGTGAAAATACAACCACGAGGAGCTCTCCAGCCTGTGATCACTGCGCCAGATTAAAAACGAGTCTGTGCAGCAGGTCTGCAGGAAGATGATCCCTAATCTGCAACACACGACGCACACGGCAGGCCTAAGACAAGGACCTTAAAGCTATTAAAGCTCCAGCAACCTGGAGAAGCCATTCCCACCAGGAACGAGGCAGCTGGAAGATCTCATGCAGCCAGACCCACCAGGGCCTGGCACTTCACACTGACCCATGCAGGAGGGAGCAGGAGGAGCCGGGGAGCTCATTACAGCTGCTGGAAGTCTGAGGGGTTGCTATCAGCAGTAATTCAGGATTATTTTTCCCCACAGAGCTAAGACACATCTCTACGAGCTGGCACTGCCATGGGGTCTCTGATTAGCACATAGAAGGGAAAAGCTGAAATAGTTTGAATGCCAGTAATCCCAGTCCTAAAGCTGCCTTAGTCCTTTATTACTGGTTGAAGAAGAGATTAACACCTGAAATATTCACGCTGCACTTCCAGATCCATCCCAGTGGAATTTACACGTGCACCCACTGAGCGGTGGCCCCACAGACCCGACCACAATGACCACTACAATGGCTGTATTTGTGCTCTTTTCCAAAGCCCCCAACGACTCATTCTTCCTCTTTAAACCAACAACTGAACTTTCCCTATGGAAAAAGAAAAAAAACCCTCCAGATCAGCAGCAGAGACACAACCTCCGAGCTACGACAGGGGCCTGATGGGGCTCCAGCAGCAGAATCCACTTGTGCCGGGACCAGCTTGAAGGGAAGGGTAGTTGCAAACATCACCAGAACTTCCATGGCAGCTCCTCTGGAAAAGGAAAGGAACAACTGGACGTGTTTCCAGCTCCTTTTCCTCAGTGCCAGCACTGGTGGCAAAGCTGGAGGAGCAACCTTCGAGCTCCATCTGACTGCACAGGAGTCCTTCACCCAGCCTGATCCAGCTCTGCTCCGGCACCACTCGCCAGCCACAATGGTTGAGCCAACACCAGGAATTTCAGGATGGCTGCACCAGGACCTCTGCTTTCCATTCTTTTCCACATGAGCTGCTCAAGACAAGACGAAGTCCACCCTAACTGGGATTTCAGAGGGAAAGCCAGCACACCAGAAGCAAAATACGTGCTCCTGGATATTCCCAGGCTCTGGAGTTTGGTCAGCACATCTTAAAATACGGCCCTAATTTATTCCTTTTAACTCAACTGCTGCTCATTAGCAGGAGCTCGTCTTAAAAGTGATTTCACAAGAGGCCTTTTGTCAAATTTACACTGGCATTTGTCAGTTTGAGATTAAGCCCCGTGTTCACCAACTTGATACCCCGCTCACACTAAAGCATAAATTAACATTTTAATGGAGCTCGGATCTATTGGAGGCCCCTTCACTACAAGCTCATTATATTTCACCTCCCCAAAAGTCCCTTTCCCTGCTTTGCTGAGCCAGGGGCAGGCTTTAGGACAGACTCCAGCTTTCCCTATCAAAGGGAAGAAGCTTTTTCCTCCTAAGCCATTCCTCCACCTCAAAGGAAGAGCCTTGGAAGGAACGAAAGCAACTGGGAAAGTTGGGTGTCCCCTACGGCAGACACTCCCACACTTTACACATTTCCTTTGTGCCACATTCCAGGTTTGTTACCCTTCTTCCCAAAACCAAAAAAGGGGGATGATAACCCAGCTCTGCCTTCGGAGGGGTCCCGTGTCAGCAGCCACGACACCTCTGACAGCCCTGTCAATCACAGCGCCCAAACCACGGGAGGAAACGCGTGCATTTCAATTTAATCACCATCACCAGGGGAAGTGGGGGAAATCCCAGCCGGCCAACCCCAAAGAGACCCCTTTGTGCAGCCACCTCTCCCCGCTAACAGGAGGGAACAAAAGCAGGAAAGGCCGTTGCAGGAGGAGGAGAACCTCTCCACCATATTGGATTTTCTTCCCCCCTTCTCCAAACAATGCCTCGTATTCGTAACCTGCAATCCGCCCTCCCGTGCCATCTCCCGGCCTCCAGGGATACAGGAACCGGGAGAAATCCTCCCGCAAACCTCCCGGGCAGCGGCACTGCCATGTTTTTTTTCCCCCAGAGCTGCCTGCGGCGAGGGCTGCATCCTCCACAATAGGACAAAGCCCCACCACGACTCATCCCCCTCCCTCCGCCGCACCCCCATCAGCTGTCAGCTCTCCTCAGGGATCACCGGGATGCAGCGACATCGCAGGAAAGGGGATTTTTTGGAGGGGGGGAATAAGGGAAATTTGACAGGCTCGCCAGCCTCCCATCCCCCTCCTGCTGCAGTCAAGGCTGGATGGAGCCGAAGGCTGCAAAGGCGGAGCGGGAATGGGGATGGAGAGGGGGGGGATGATAACCACGGCTGCCTCCACCCTGCACGGACCTGCAGCCACGTTAGGTTTGTGGCACGGGGAGGCGGGGGGAAAGACATGTGTGAAGGGAAAAAATAAGGTAATAATTAAAAAAATAAATAAAAGGCAATAAATCCCCGCCGGCGTTTTATTGTCCGAGTCTCCCCACGCCCTCCCTCCGCAAAACAACCGCATTT
>VZTG01008132.1:0-15296 GCA_013397845.1 Melanocharis versteri | reverse complement strand
GGTTCCTCAATTTAGGGGGGTTTTAATTGGATCCCACACAGGAGGACCCCCCAATCCCTCCACATCCGGTGCTTTTCCATCCCATCCCGGGCACCCCATGAACCACTTTTAATGGGAAATTTGCTAATTATCCCAACGAACATCCATAATTAGGGTGCATTCCTACTTCCCAAACCCAACTTTCCCTTCTGCCACCTGGCACCTCCCACACTTCCCCCTCTTCACCCCAAAACAAGAACTTCTCCTCTCATCCGGGTGTGGAAAACCCCACGCATTTTCCAGAAGATTTGAACTTTTCCTTGCGTTTCAGGATTTTTTTTTTAAGTCCTCACCACCGCCCTGTCTCCACTTCCTGGTGGGAAGTAGGAATTTCCTGGCTGAGGGCTGGGATAACACCCCATGGATCAGAATCCCCGGGAAGGAGCACGTAGGCAGCGGGCACGGCAAAGCCGCTTACGGCTCCCGTGGATTAGGCACCCGTGGGGGCTTAAGGCGCCTTAATTTGATCCTGGGGCTCTGGATATCCCTGTGGAAGCACTGGGAATGATGGAGAAGTGTGGGAAGATCCCAGAATCCTGCCCGTGGTGGCTCAGGATGGGAGCAAAGCCCTTCCTTGGAAATGGTTGGGATATTTAGAGGGGGAAAGCTGGAGAGAGGGAAGGGAAGGGAAGGGNGGAATGATGGAGAAGTGTGGGAAGATCCCAGAATCCTGCCCGTGGTGGCTCAGGATGGGAGCAAAGCCCTTCCTGGGAAATGGTTGGGATATTTAGAGGGGGAAAGCTGGAGAAAGGGAAGGGGAAGGGGAAGGGGAAGGGAAGAACAGGGAAGAACAGGGAAGGGAAGAACAGGGAAGAGAAAGGAAGGGAAGAACAAGGAAGGAAGAGAAGGAAGGAAGGGAGTCCAGGAAGGAATCCAGGATTCCAGGAAGGATTCCAGGAAGGAAGGACCATAGCTCTGCATCAGCCACCACCAGGAATTCTCACTGGGGACACACCCAGCTCGGGATGGGACAGGTGGTGGCACCTGGCAGGAGGATCCAAGGAATGTCTACGTGGAGGTACCTGGAGCTGGAATGTGGCTTGGAATGGGAGCAAAGCCCTTCCTTGGAAATGATTTGGACATTTGGAGGAGGAAAGCTGGAGAGATGGATGGTGATCCACAGGAATGTCCCATTTTTGGTGGCCAAGCAGCAGGTGCAGGATTCCTGCCTCTTTTCCAACATCCATGGAGAAGATCCATGGAGGAAAGAAGGAAAAACCATGGCTCTGCATCAGCTACCACCAGGAATTCTCATGGGGGACACACCCAGCTCGGGATGGGACAGGGGGTGGCACCTGGCAGGAGGATCCAAGGAATGTCTGCGATGAGGTACCTGGAGCTGGAATGCGGCCTGGATGAGGATGAGGATGAGCAGGAAGTTCTGGCTGTGGAAAAAGGGATTGATGGTGATCCACGGGCAGCAGGTCCTCAAGCTCTTGGATCGTGTCCACCATCAGGACTGGGAGAGGACAGCCCGGGAGTGAATCCTTGTCATTCCCAGAGGAGTGGGAAGCACTGCCAGCTCCCGAGAGTTTGGAAACCGAGAGGTTGGAAAGGTTGGAAAGGCACATCCCAAGGGGATACGTGGCCACCAACCCAGGAAAAGCCCAGGAGAAGTGGTGGAGTCGCCATCCCTGGAGGGATTTCAAAGCCAGCTGGATGTGGCACGTGGGGACATGGGTTAATGGGACACGGCTGTAACGGGGGAATGGTTGGACTCAGTGAGGGCTTTTCCAACCTTCACGATTCCAGGATTCTAAGGGAAAAGCCCAGATGTCATGAGGAGCAATAGGTGCAGCCCCTCACCCTCAGTGTCATCCCAAGGAAACCTGGAGAGGCCACCTGGGCAGGTGTGTCCTGGTGCTTGGGTGGAGCAGGTGATGGTGCAACCACCAGAGAAAATCAGTTTTATTCCAGTTTGATTCTCTTGGGTCCCCAACAGCAGGAGGACCTGGAAGAATCCATTCCACAGGAATCCATGGAGCTGCTCCAGGGCTGGAGCCCCTCTGGAGCCAGGCTGGGAGAGCTGGGGGTGCTCACCTGGAGAGGAGAAGGCTCAGGGAGAGCTTCCAGAATATTCCAGAGCCTGAAGGGGCTCCAGGAGAGCTGGAGAGGAACTGGGGACAAGGCCTGGAGGGACAGGACACAGGGAATGGCTTCCCAGTGCCAGAGGGCAGGGATGGATGGGAGATTGGGAAGGAATTCCTGGCTGGGCTGGAATTCCCAGAGCAGCTGTGGCTGCCCCTGGATCCCTGGAATGTCCAAAGCCAGGCTGGATGGGGCTTGGAGCAGCCTGGGACAGTGGGAGATGTCCCTGCCCATGGCACTGGATGATCCTCAGGACCATTCCATGATTCCTTTCCAACCCTCTAAATAAGGCACGTTTGTGTTTTGAAGGTGTTCCCATGTTTTTAAGGTGTTTCCCCTTTTTGTGTTTCCATGGATATTTGGGAACATTCCCGCTGCTTTCTCTCAGACTCATCAGCAATCCAAGCTCCTTAGCAGGGATGTTGGGAGGACACAGCTCTTCCATTAAAATTATTAAAATTATAATTATTAAAATTATCAAAAGTGGGAATGAAGCAGCCCCTTGCATTTATTGCTGTAGGGAGGCCAGAGCTGGATTTATGGAAGGATCCAGGATTTTTAGAGGAATAAAACCATTTCCTCAGCCACTCGTGATCCAGCTCCCACCAAAATTCCTGCTCCAGGGATGGCAAGGTGGGAATTTCCCACTCAAACCCAGCCATGAGCACCATGGCTCAGGCAGAGCACAACTTAACCCACTCCCTGATTTTTAACATCTGCCATCCCCAAAAAAGCAGAATTCCATTCATTTTTAAGTCCTGGCATTACAAATGGACAAGGACATGTCACTTTTCCATGGAATTTATAATTCCAGCTGCACAAACCCAACAGCTGCAGCTGCTCTTACCTTGCTGTGTATTCCAGGCTTGCAAGAGCATATTATTGGGATTTAAAGTTCATCAGTGCTGGGAATTGCCCAGCATTCCAGTCTGGAATAAAACACACCCTTATTTTAGTCTGATCCAAAGATCCTCGATGTCCACACAAGGCTGAGGTCCCACTATGGATTCCAGCAGGTTTTGGGATCAGCTCTGGGCTACAAAAAGGATTTCAGAGGTTGATGCAGCTTGAAGAGTCTTTGTCCTACCCAAAAGGGGGACAAATTAAAGCAATTTAAAGGATTAGTGGAGAGCAGGTCCATGAAGGGCTGGAATATCGAAAATCCAGGTGGATCTTCTCCATGAGGATTGTTCAGTGTGTGGAAATTCCCAGCAAAAGCCACGAGGATCCCTGGAAGTGCCACTTTCCTCAGATGGTTCTGTTTCAGGGAGCTGCACAGGAAGAGGTGAAGCTCTGGAATTTGGAAGTGAAAGAAGAAAATAAATTTACAACGATGGATCAGAACAGGAATGTGATAAAAACATGGAATGGTTTGGGTGGGAAGGGACCTTAAAGATTATTTAATTCCAACCCCTGCCATGGGCAGGGACACCTCCCACTATCCCAGGTTGCTCCAACCTGGCCTTGGACACTTCCAGGGATGGGGCAACCACAATTTTTTGGGAAACCTGTACCAGGGCCTCCCCCCCCTCCCACGGAAGAGCCCAGACCCATCACCTCCACCATCTTCTGAGTAATCCTATTTAAAACATTTCTCCTAAATCTACTTCCCAAGCGCCAAGCTTGGCTCCTCTGCTCAATTTTGGGCAAAAACCCCACCATTTTAATCAGCCGTTTCCCTGAATCTGGGAAGGGATAACCCAACGTACCAGGTGGAAAAGGAGCAGGTTCCTCTTGTTCAGGTGCTGGTTTGTGTTCCCTGGAGAAGCTGGATGAGGCCTGGCCTCCTGGCCAGCTGCTGTGCCAGCATTCCCGAGGCATCCGGAGCATCCCGGAGCCCGGCCCGGAGCAGGATCCGCGCGGCCTCCACGTGCTGCCCGGCGCTGGCCGCGTGCAGGGCTGGGGGGGACACAACAGGAGCCGGGGTCACCTCCTGGCCTTGGCTCATCCTGCTTTGGGTGAGAACAGCATTCCCAGTGGGAATAAATACGTGGAGGGTGAAAAATGAGTTTTCCCACTGTGGAACCGTGGAGGGGTTTGGGTTGGGGTAGAATCACGGAGTTAAATTTGGGATCATCGAGCCCAGCTTTAAAGATCAGCCAGTTCCACACTCAGGCCATGGGCAGGGACACCTTCCACTTTCCCAGGCTGCTCCAAGCTCTGTCCAGCCTGGCCTTGGGCACTTCCAGGGATCCAGGGGCAGCCACAACTTCTCTGGGAATTCCAGCCCAGTCCCTCCCCACTCTGACTGGCAAAAACCTTCCTTCCATCTAATCCAAACGAGGCACCCTGATCCCTCTGGATAATCCCGATGTGGATGAGAAGCTTCCCAAGGACGCAGTGACCCAAACCCAGCCAAGGAGGAGCTGCTGGAAAAACATCCCAGGGCTGGATGAGCTCAGCAGAGCTCGGATTTAGTCACTGAGGGGGCGGAGGGAGAGATGGCACCGCTGAAACGTGGCTTTAACCAAACCCCAGCGCTGGGGAATTTACCAATTTCGGCAATGGCTGAAACCATTTGTCTTTTTTTATTATTATTTTTAATTTTGTTGGTTTTTTTTTTGGGAGATGCTGAGGCAAGAGCTGCCTGAGCCTTTCCCGCTGGGAATGCCGACTCTCCGGCATCGCTATAGCAACTCTATTTCCATGCCAGCTCTCTGGTATTATTTGCTCATCAGCCATTTCCAGGCTGTTTGCTAAGCAGTTGAGGCTGGAGAGCTCAATCCTTGTGTTTGCCCATCCAACCTGCTTCCAACGGGATCATCCCGGCCAAATTTCAGGGAGAGGAGGCAGCATCGGAGCTCCTCAGGTGAAAAATAAGCAGGAAAATCCCAATTTGCATCTCTGTTCTTCCCCCAGAGGAAAAGCCCCAGCAGAAATTCCAGCAAAATGGAAGCCAGGGAATGCAAAATGCCCAAAAAAACCCTGGGATGATCTGTCATGCTGCTCCCAGAGCAAATGTACCCATGGATTTGGCCTCTCCCTGCGTGCTGAGGTTGGGATGCGCTTCTGGAAGCTCTTGGTGTCAAATCAAGCTTGGAAAAAAGTTTGGAATCCTCACCAGAACGGCCCTTCCCATCCTTGGCCTGGACATCAGCACCGAGGGACAGCAGGGTCTGGATGGTGTGTCCATGTCCTTCCTGCAGAATGTGGAATTTGGGATCAGCTCTGTGCTCTGATCCGTCCCTAACCTAGGATTGCTCAGATTTGCTCTGTCCTGGTCAGACCTGGGCATTCCAGGAGCTCCAGAGGGTCTCGGAGCAGATGGGAATCAGGGTTGGCTGCCCCTGGCAGGGCAGATCAAATCCTTGAGGCAGGAATTGCTCCAGCTGCTGTTATCCCATGGGAATTGGCCAGAAAGATGCCACCACGAACCTTCCTAAAATCCCAGAATGGTTTGGGTTGGAAAAAATCCTTAAAGATCATCCAATTCCAACCCCTGCCATGGGCAGGGACACCTCCCACTGTCCCAGGCTGCTCCAACCTTTCCTTGGACACTGCCAGGGATCCAGGGGCAGCCACAGCTGCTCTGGGAATTCCAGCCCAGCCAGGAATTCCTTCCCAATCTCCCATCCATCCCTGCCCTCTGGCAGTGGGGAGCCATTCCCTGTGTCCTGAAATTCCACTCCTTGTCCCCAGTCCCTCTGCAGCTCTCCTGGAGCCCCTTTAGGCCCTGCAAGGGGCTCTGAGGTCTCTCCAAATTTGAGTTTCAAATCCCTCCAAATCCCAGAGGATCTGGAGTTGATTTTTCCAGGGTTATTCCAGCTCAGGGAGCAGAACCTGTTGCTGATCTGGGCTGTTGCTCATCTGCCTCCCCCAGGCAGCGGCATTTCCCAAAGAATTCCTCCAGGATCTGTGATGCCCTGGGAGAAAACCCAGCCAGCCACGATCCTCAGTGTCCTCCCTCCTTCCTCTGCCAGGAGCCAATTTCAAATTCCACAGGGAAAAACCCAGCACAGCCCCCAGCTCCCTCCTCTCTGCACAGGCTTTTCCAGAAATAAATCCTTTCTCCCTAAATAACACGCCCGATTTTGGAATTACATCCTCAATGCCATGAATTACTCTTTGTCCTGTGGCCTGGGAATGGAAGGCTCTTATTTTTATCCCCCCACCCACCCACTCTTTTTCCCTATTCCCATAGGATTCCACAGCATCTTCCCTGCTCTCAGGGCTCCCATTCCCTGAAAACCCATTTCCCACTCCCTTTTCCATGGCAAAGACGCCGAGCCAGGAACTGCTGTAGCTGCCACAGCCCTGGCAGCAAACTCAATTAAAAAAAAGAATTTGATTTTCGTGTGTTTATAAATGCAAAAGAACAGGAAAAGAGGGAGATAAAAACACAACCCACCAGGCAAACAAACGGTGCTGTAAACACGAAGTGACACCGAGCCCGGGGAAGGGAGAGAATCCCATCCAATCATTCCCAAATCAGCCAGGAGCTGGGATTTTCTCCAAGGCACATTATATTCCCCCCAAAGCCTTGCTGTTCAACGTACCCTTGGCAACCAGAAGGGCTTTGAACGTGGTTTCTGGGAGCAGGAGGCCGGGAAAATGGGAGAAAGGGCTCCTTTGTGGGCACGGCTGGATGGTGCCAGCATTCAAAAAAAGTGGCACGGATGTTTTTGTAGGAGCAGGGCACTGGGATGAGGTTTTATTCCCACTACAAGGCTCAGAGTGCTGTTAAAATCCTGGATTCAACATCCCTGGATGTGAGCAGGGACATTCCTGTGCTGCCAGCCAGATCCCAGGAGGGATGCTGGTCAGCAGGGAAGTTTTGGGATCTGCTCTGCACTCCCAGGGAGTGGCACGGATGTTTTTGTAGGAGCAGGGCACTGGGATGAGGTTTTATTCCCACTACAAGGCTGCACGTGCTGTTAAAATCCTGGGATGAGGTTTAACATCCCTGGATGTGAGCAGGGACATTCCTGTGCTGCCAGCCAGATCCCAGGAGGGATGCTGGTCAGCAGGGAAGTTTTGGGATCTGCTCTGCACTCCCAGGGAGTGGCACGGATGTTTTTGTAGGAGCAGGGCACTGGGATGAGGTTTTATTCCCACTACAAGGCTCAGAGTGCTGTTAAAATCCTGGATTCAACACCCCTAGATGTGAGCAGGGACATTCCCGTGCTGCCAGCCAGATCCCAGGAGGGATGCTGGTCAGCAGGGAAGTTTTGGGATCTGCTCTGCACTCCCAGGGAGTCTCACAGGACCCACAGCTCTGCTCCCCACACGGGCTGGGAGGAGGAGAAAGCTCCAATGGTTCTGGAATTCAAAACAACTCCGGTGTGAAGGACACAGATAAAAACTCAGGAGCTCCCCCCCCTGCCTTCCCAGCTCTCCTTTCCCACGTCTGGACACCTCCTGGCTCTCCCCTGCAGGCAGCTGGACACAAATGTGGAATTCCTGGTGTGGGAAGGACCTCAAAGCCCATCCAGTGCCACCCCTGCCATGGCAGGGACACCTTCCACTGTCCCAGGCTGCTCCCAGCCCCAGTGTCCAGCCTGGCCTTGGACACTGCCAGGGATCCAGGGGCAGCCACAGCTGCTCTGGGAATTCCAGCCCAGCCAGGAATTCCTTCCCAATCTCCCATCCATCCCTGCCCTCTGGCAGTGGGAAGCCATTCCCTGTGTCCTGTCCCTCCAGGCCTTGTCCCCAGTCCCTCTGCAGCTCTCCTGGAGCCCCTTCAGGCCCTGCAAGGGGCTCTGAGCTCTCCCTGGAGCCTTCTCCTCTCCAGGTGAGCACCCCCAGCTCTCCCAGCCTGGCTCCAGAGCAGAGGGGCTCCAGCCCTGGGAGCAGCTCCATGGATTCCTCTGGGCTCTCTCCAGCAGCTCCAGGTCCTCCTGATGTTGGCCCCAGGGCTGGGATCTGCTGCTCCAGGTGGGATCTCAGCAGAGCAGAGCAGAGGGGGAGAATCCCACCCTCACCCTGCTGCCCATGTTTCTTCTGATGCCCAGAAAACAGGAGATGGGACTGGTCAGGAGCAGATGGACAGCGGCAGAGGATGAGCCAGGAATGCAAACCCTCCATGGTGGCAAACACCTGATCCAGCCTGGTTGGGGTGCCTGGCACAGGCTTTTCCAAGGGAATTTGGGAGCAGGGACAAACCTTGGCTGCGTAGTGCAGGGCTGGCAGCTGCAGGGCCGTCGCTCTCCCGTTGACATCCACGCCCAGCTCGGACACCAGGAAGCGGATGGATCCATCCTGGGCTGTCACAGCTGCCCTGTGCAGGGCCTGAGCACCCAGGGCATCCACAGCTGTGGGACAGGCCTGGAATTGAGGAATATCATGGAAGTTGCACAGTGCATTTATCTCAAAGGAGATCACCACCCTCTGGAGGCACCAGCACTGCCAGGAAACCTCCAGGAGGTTTCCCACCTTTCCCACCCTCAGTGCCCGGAATGTGAGGTTACAGCCATGACAAACTTCCCAACATCTCTGGGAGAATCAGCCCTGAGGGGGCCCCAACCAGCTGGGATCATCCAGAAATCAATCAATCATCAATGAATTATTGATTGCAGTGGTCTGGCTCCTGCTATGCACAATTAGCTCTAATGGCATTCCCTGGAGGAAATCAGGGATTACTGGGGGACAGCACAGGAGCAGCAGCTGCCAGGAGGGAGGGAGGGCAGGGAGGAGCTCTGGATAACTCATGGATGGACATTTCCATGTTATCCATGGCCACTGGAGCCTCCACGCCGAGTCCTAGCATTCCAAGAGCTGCTTTTGGCTCTGACACAGCTGCCCCTGGAGTGTTGGGAACGTCCTGTCCCCTCCTGCCACTGCCTGGTGTCACCACTGCACTTCACCAGCTCTGGGGACACGTTTCCCACAGAAGCTGTGGCTGTCCTGAATCCCTGGCAGTGCCCAAGGCCAGGCTGGACACTGGGGCTGGGAGCAGCCTGGGACAGTGGGAGGTGTCCCTGCCATGGCAGGATGGCACTGGAGGGGCTCTAAGGTCTTTCCAATCCAAACCATTCCATGATTTGTGCCCCGAGAGCTGATTCCTGGTGACCTCACTCAGCAAGACCCTTCTCATCTCCAGCGAAAATTTGCCTTTTTACGCAACTCCTTTCTTTACACTTTGGGAATTTGCTTCCTTACAATGCAGTCCTGGTGAACACGTGGATCACCTGTCCTGGCAGCTCTGGCTCAGCTCCTGGAGGAGGCAGGTGAGGAATTTTGGCACCCACCTGGTGTTTCTCCAGGAGCAGCCGGGCGATGCCGACGTGCCCGTTCTGGAGAGCGTCCATGAAGGGAGTGACCCCACAGCTGTCTCTGCTGTCAGGTTTGTACTGGCACCTGGGAGAGGAGAAAAAACCAGGACAGAGCTGTTGGCAGCTCCAAAATCCTTATGGAAGGAGACTCTCAGCAGCTGGGATCGAAAACTGAATATTTAAAGCCCATCCATAGGCCATGGATAAACCTGTCCCGGTGTTTTAGGGCCTGGGGAATGATTTGTGGGGGTTTTTTTGGGATCAGAGATCTAGTTCAGCTCCTTTGGGCTCTACAGATCATTTACAATTCCCTTTTTTCCTGACCAGAGGGTTTCCAGAAGGGACAAGGTATGCACTGGAAGCAGGGAATAACTGGATCCTCATGGAATGATGTACAAAATCAAGAGCCCACCAATCTCACTCAGGTTAAATTCCAGTGAAATGAGAGAAAACTGAATTAAAACTGAATTAAAACTGAATTAAATTCCAGAGCTGTTTATGCTGGGCCAAGCATGGACAGGTTGGGACGAGCTGCGATTCCCAGGGAAAGCTGCTCCAGCTCTGGGAAGGGGAATTAGGAAGGGAACAGAGCTGCTTGAAAGCCACTTCCCAACAATTTCCCAAGAGCCAGAAAAGCAAGGATAAGCCCAGCCTAGGGAAGCTGCTCCCAGCACGGAGCTGCCAGGAATCCCTTTGGTCGTTGTCACATCGGAGGCACCGGGAATGAATCAGCAGGGAAAACAAACCCAGGGCTGAGTTACATAACTGGGAATTGTGTCATAACCAAGAGGGAGCCCATCCCGAGGGAATCCTTGTCTCTTTCCCAGCTGGGAAAAACCTGGAGCACCAGGAGACAGCCTCGGGATGGAGGGCAGGGCAGCTGTGCCCCTGAATGGAGAGGCACAAGCATCCTTTGTGTCCAAATCCTGGCAGGGGATGGGAGGGTGGGGGAGGAAAAGCTGGAAAAGCTGGAAGGAGCCTGCTTACCGCTCCAGGAGCAGCTCCACGACCTGGGAACAGCCGTGCAGCGCTGGGAAAAGACAGGAAAAAACAGGAAAAACACGGATTGTTTGTGTTTCTGTGGCATTGTGGCCCTGCAGCGAGACACACTCGGGTTGCTGATCCTTCTGGGATGAGGGAAGGGGCTCCAAGGGTTTTGGGATTCAGGGATTTGGCTTCAATTTTTTTGGTGGGATTAAAAAAAGGCTTCCCTTCCCCTGATCCCAGAGGGAAACGTGAGGTAAAGCAGGAAAAAGATAAGGAATGGGCACTGTCTGGCTCTATCTGCCACAGAATTCAGCTGGAACAAAGAGGGCTTCTCCCAGTTATTTGTTCATTCCCGAATTGGGATCTGGGAGAAGCAAAAGGAACACACAGCAGGGAGCTGGGGAAATGCTGGAAAACATTCCCAGCCCTCCTCAGCCACTCCCATCTCATCATCCTTACCCGTCTCAGAGGGAAAACAACAACAGAGGAGGAGGATTTGAACCTGGGGCACTGAAATATTCCCTTTTTCCCCCTGATTTTTTAAACATTTCACTTTACACAGCCTTGATCCAGCTTTTTTTTTCTTTCCTGCAGGTCACTTTGGAAAAAAATAATTGAATATATTCGAGAGAAAAATAATATCAAACCAAGCCTGGAGCTGCTCCATCAGGTGATGGAAAAGGGGCTCCTGGGAAATACGTGTTCCCAGGAACAACTTTGAGCTGGAATTCCAGTGAGGGATTCCCAGATTTCGGCTCTTTGCTCCTGCTCCCTGAGCTGATGGAAACACCAAAAGGGATTTTTGACAGGGAGGCTTTAAAAAACCCGAGTCATGGGAAGGAAAATCACTCAGAGCAACACAATTCCATCTTTTATCAGGAACGGAGACTCGGGAAAGCTGCCACGCTGGGATCCACTGCTGCATTCCACTTCCTCTAATTACCTCTTCCCAGCTTTCTTCCCTCAGGCTATGGATAGAGGAGGCAACAAAGCTGAAGGAATCGACCCTTATTAAGATAAAAAATAATTACAAGGAGGGAGAAAATGACCCTTCATCAATCCAGGAAGGCAGCTGGCCTGGTCACGGGTTAATGTGCTCCCATCCACACCCCTGGGATGGAAATCCATGGAAATCCATGGAGAAGGCAATTTGTCCTGGCATGATTTCCCCTGGCAGCTCCAGCACCATCTCCAGCCCCTCACCCCTGCTCCCACCTGGGGAATTGGGAATATCCCCTGGGAATGTGTGGGGATAGCACGGAGCAGCAGTTTGGGTTCAAACTGCATTGGGGGTTTAAGTCATAATTCCGCAATTCCATAATTCCAGCCCATCCTGATTCCCAGTCGCTCCCACATCAGCTGCTGCTCCAGGGTCTGGCTGGATCAGGAGATGCCAGAAATCCACCCAAATTGTGGATTGGTGGCTTTGCCAAAGAAAACAATGGTGGGGACACCTCTGAGAGGCAGGATCCAGGTGCTGGATCCCAACTGTATTCCCATATCCTGAGGCAGGGAGGAAACTTCCAGCTCGAGGTCGAAATTTCCCCTTTCCCACAGGACAACCCCAAATCCCAGAGCTCACCCTGCTCCTGACCCTGTCCCAGACCCTCAGCTCCCAGATCCCAACATCCACCTCCTGCTGGGAGAGGAGCTGCCAGCTCCGCAGAAACAACATCTGGGATTGGGCAGGGACAGGAAAACATCAAAAAATCGGGATCAGCCTCTTCATGCAACCTGCTCCGATCCCACAAACAACTCATTCACTGTTTTTTTTTCATTCCCAGGTCAAGCACAAGGACTCAGTCGGTGCCCAAGGGCTGGAATTGTCACCGCTGACAAGCCAAGAGTGACAGAAGAAGGGCTGGAAAAGCCATGGAATGACAGCCCAGGAGCAGCACAGCCAACAACGGATTTGTGACAGCACAGCAGGGGCTGCTCCCAACACCTCGGGTCTTTCCAGGGAGTCAATCCCAATTAAATTCTTTGGGAATTTAATTTTCCCAACAATCCTGAGGATGGCTGTGATTCCTAAACCTGCCCATTCCTTTTAAATATCCCTTAAAAGCAAGGAAAAAGGCAGGGAAAGGGAATCAGACATGGTGGGCTTCAACCCTAACATTCCCAGCAGGGATTGTCCTTCCCCTTCGCAGAAAGGCTCTCTGGAATTCTCACCATGGGATGAGAGCAAGGGGAACACCCCAAAATCTGGAGTTTATTATTATTGGAAAAGCCCTTGGAGCCCATCAAGTCCAACCATTCCCAGCACTGCCAAGGCCACCCACCACTGCCCCATGCCCCCAGGTGCCACATCCACACGGATTTTAAATCCCTCCAGGAATGGGGACTCCTGCCCTGAGCAGCTCCCTCCAATGCTTTACAACCCTTCCCATGAAGGAATTTTCCAATATCCAACCTGAACCTCCCCTGGCCCAGCTTGAGTCTGGGATAAAGGAATTCATCCCCAGGCAGATCCCAAAAGGTTCCTCTCAGCAGCTCTGCTGCTTTCAGGAGTTCAAAATGCCAGGATGTGCTTGGAGCTGCAGAGGTTTTCCAAGAGCAATTCCCAGCTTTACACACCAGACAGGAAAATCATACCCATATTCCAAGTCAGGGAACTCAGATCCATCTGTGACAGGGACAGATGAACTCCTCGATCCAAGAATCCCAAAACCAGTGGAAGATCCCAGGATGGATCCTGCTTCCCTGACTTTTTCCTTCTCCAAAACAAACATGAGCTGGAACAACATCCCTTTCCCACTGCCCACTGCTCCTGCCTCCCAGATTCCCTGGATCCCTGCCTGCTGTACCTGCTGTGTGCAGAGGAGTTCTCCCCGTGGTGCTCTCCGTGTCCCAGCAGCTTGGGGACACATCCAGCAGGTACCGGAGCACCTCGGGATGCCCTTCCCTGCTGGCAATGTGGAAGCAATTCCAGCCATCCTTATTCCTCAACAACGGATTGGCTCCGTGCTCCACCAGGGTTTTGATCACTTCCAGGTTTTTCCTGGTGCAAGCCATCATCAGGGGAGTCCTGGAAGAAGATCCAGGGAAATAAAATAACCTGGGAAAACAAATCTGATGTCGCACCTGGATCCGGGTGCTGAGGATCCAGGAGATTTTACAGCACTGGTTTTCTGGGATGGAAATACTCCAGCTCCTTTTCCATGCAATCCCTTGGAGCATTCTGTGTTTTTAAGGCAAATGAGACTTTTTCCCAAGGTTGGGGTATGCCTTAGGAAGCACAGAGCTTTAATCCATGGATGGAAAGGCACTGCCACACAAATCCAGGCTCATGCAATCTCGGCCTCAGCTGCACGCTGGCACAGCCTCGATTCCCAGCAGTGGAATTCTGCCTTTGGATTTCTGTCAGTTCAGCTCCAAACGACCTTCCCAGCCTTTCATCTGGGGGCTGGGGAGAATCCTTGTTTTCTTTTTCCAGAAATCCCCATCCCTAAGGGGAGAGTGGAGCAGTAATTTACAACTTTTAGGAGAAACGGGGGGAAAGCAGGGATAGGGATGGAATTTATCACAAAACTCCACACAGATCCACAGTGTGGGCAGCAGGGGAGGGCGGAATTGTGCCCCTCTGCTCCACTTAGGTGATCCCACATGGAGTCCAGCACTGAGATCCCAACTGGGATCCTAATATAAGGACCTGGAGCTGCTGAAGGGAGCCCAGAGGAGGCCCTGGAGCCACTCCCAGGGCTGGAGCCCCTCTGCTCCAGAGCCAGGTTGGAGAGCTGGGAATGTTCCCCTGGAGAAGGGAATGATCCAGGGAGAGCTCCCAGCACATTCCAGGGCCTGAAGGGGCTCCAGGAGAGCCGGAGAGGGACTGGGGACAAGGCCTGGAGGGACAGGACACAGGGAATGGCTTCCCACTGCCAGAGGGCAGGGATGGATGGGAGATTGGGAAGGAATTCCTGGCTGGGCTGGAATTCCCAGAGAAGCTGGGGCTGCCCCAGGATCCCTGGCAGTGTCCAAGGCCAGGCTGGACACTGGAACTTGGAGCAGCCTGGGATAGGGAAGGTGTCCCAGGTGGCACTGCATGATCCTTAAAACTCTTTTCCCAACCCTTCCACGATTCCAAACACCACCTGCAGCAGCCACATTCCCACCTTCCCACACCCCAGCACTCACCAGTCGGCCTTTTTCAAGCAATCCACGCTCGCCCCTGTCTCCAGGAGGAAGGACACACATTCCTGGTGTCCCATGGAAGCAGCCTCATGGATGGGCCTCTTGTAGTCCCCGTTGGCCACTTCAATGTCCATCCCGATCTCCCGGACCAGGAATTCCAGCACATCCCGGTGTCCCGACCGCGCCGCGTGGTGCAGCAGGGAGTCCCCCAAACGTCCCCAGCGCCAGCTGGGAGCCTCTGGAATCTCATCCAGCCTCAGCTCATCCCGCAGCACATCCAGGTTTCCCTCCTGGACCAGCCTCAGGAGCCGCCGCAGCCTCTCCTGCTCCGCCATGGAGGTAGCCCTGAGGGGAAAGAGGCCAAAAAAATCAGGATTTGTGGGGATATCGTGTTTAGTCTGGGAGCTGGGATAAGCAGGAGTGAGGTTTTCCCTCAGGAGAAGCAGGGCCTGGTGTCTACTCCCAGAAAAATGGGAATTTTTCCCTCAGGAAATCCACAAATCCCGCAGCACATCCAGGTTTCCCTCCTGGACCAGCCTCAGGAGCCGCCGCAGCCTCTCCTGCTCCGCCATGGAGGTAGCCCTGAGGGGAAAGAGGCCAAAAAATCGGGATTTTGGGGAATATCGTGTCTAGTCTGTGGGGTTGCAAGAAGCAGGAATGAGGTTTTCCCTCAGGAGAAGCAGGGCCTGGTGTCTACTCCCAGAAAAATGGGAATTTTTCCCTCAGGAAATCCACAAATCCCGCAGCACATCCAGGTTTCTGTCCTGGATCAGCCTCAGCAGCCACCACAGCCTCTCCCACTCCACCATGGAGCTGAGCCTGAGGGGAAAAAGAGGCCAA
>VZTG01008130.1:15537-103016 GCA_013397845.1 Melanocharis versteri | reverse complement strand
AACATAGAAGAGCTGCTAAAGCACATGTATGAAATCTGTCAGGAGATGGGGCTCATGGAGGATTTGCTGAAGCTGCCCTTCACAGACACGGAAAAAGTGAGTTTGGAGAAGAAGCAAAAGAATCTTAACCATCTCTTTGGCAAGAGAAGAGGCAGAATTGTAATAGAGTTTGAAATGTGTCATTTCTTACAGGAGTGTTTGGAGAAGTTTTTACAGACCAAATCTGGTGTTCAGAACCATGAATTCCTTTTAGTCCACCATCTGCAGCGTGCCAACTACATCCCAGCACTCCAGCTGAATCAGTCCATGAAGGCCAATCTGACGGTAAGGGGAGCAGTCCTGCTGAGTGTGCAAGTTTCTGTTGGTGTGACTGATCACTTTTGATAGTCCTCAATAAAAATCCTGCTTTGTCTTTTATACTATTCTTTGAAAGACTAGGAATAAGTTCCTATATGTCAAGTTACAGCTGAACCTAAAAGCTGGCCAAAGTAATTTTACTAGTGCAAACTGCCGTGTGAAGTTATAAATTAAATGTTACAGACCATGGTTGACTCCACTTAAAATTTGTTTGCATCTGGGGAAAAAATATATACCTTCCACCATCCCATCTTTTCATTCAGATCCTCAGATCTCTCTGTTATGTATGGCTTAGACTGTGGAAGTTATCTGTGTCACTTTTTTCTGTGGAATAAATAGTATGTTGTATCCTGCTTTTCTAGATGAGAGCAGTCTGGATGCTCGACAGGTAAAATGCGTGTAGTATTGGTTGTGGTTTTGGGTTTAGTTGTGGTTTTTCTATTTTCTCAAGTTATAGTGCAAGCTCTCTGATTCCAGTGGTTTCATGCTACCAATTTAATGACATAAATTCTAACCTATGTTTCTCAAAATATCCAGATTAAATTTTGTGTTATGTGAACTTTTCTTACGGATCTCTGATGCACGTGTTGTTTTTTGAGAGTGTATTTTTCCAGTAAATCAAACTTAAAAGATAGTCTTGGAAGGTTTAAGTCCTGTATGTGAAAACTGTTTTCCAGACAGAAGGTGTGTGTAGGTAGATTTTCTTAACTTGTTTTAATTTTCCCGTCATTTTGTCCAACATAATTTGCATTTGCCCTGTGTATTCAGTAATCTCAGACATCTGTATTTCAGGATAACCAGGGGAAAGCCTGCTCTTCCATAAGCCATTTGAAAATTGCAGATGTTAAGAAGTATGTAAGAATAAGGCTCTGCAGAGTGCCAGAGTTCTTTTAATTAGGAGTTTTATGTTCTACTTTTATTCCAGTCTTCCTTGCACTTATCCAAAACTACCAGGTGAAATTGGTGTGTGCTCCTGGGTGGAACGTGCTGTGGCTCTGTGCAGTGGATGTGTTCTGTATCTGTAGAGCTAATTTAGGCCCTAGTTAGAAAGGGCTGAGCTAGTTCTGTGCAATGAACTGCTGGTAAATTGTTAACTTCTTGCTTTACACATTTCCTTTGTCAGAGTGATCGTGATCCTCGCTTGAGAGAGAGAGCAGTTGCCAGAAATTCTCTGTTAGACCAATATATCAAGATCCTTCCCACAGTTCAAAGGAAGCTGGCAGTGGAGAGAGCCAAGCCGTACCGTTTGCCTTCATCGGTCTTAAGAGAAGGTGATTTTAGAGAAGGGAAACACGATGTGCAGTCAGCCATCACTTTTATTACACAGGGCTGATATTTTTCCCTCTTGCTTTACAGTCCCAAGGCCAAAGCCATTATCAACAGCAACAAGGCAGGCTAATGCAGGAAATGTATATATAAGAACAAGTTTCATCACTAAAGTACTGTCCAGATTTAAAGAAGCATGGCTAGGAAACAAGAAAACCGACTTCTCAGAATATAATAAGTAAGCAGCCTTTTCACAAAGTTTAGCCTTGTGCTATGTGTTTGAGAGGAGAGAGAGAAAAAGGAGGAGAGAAATCTGTTTGAATTATGTTAGTGGGAAGGTACATCTTGGTGGGAAGGTACATCTAAATACAGCTTTGTTTTGCTTTTTTGCACATAAAATATCCAGCATTTGAGACATGATTCATCATAAGTAATACTTGGGGAAACATATTTTTCTGCAATGATAACCTTAGTTATGCAAATACATGTATTTACATTATGGTAAATGTGCTTACAGAGTTTAAGACAGCTGAAACTAAAGCTTTGACTACCACCAAACTGTTGGTGTACACACTTTGACAGACAAACAAAACGAAGTGCCTGTCACTTCCATGTGGCCCTAATGTATCACCCCCAGCAGTGAGGGTTCTCCTGCATTTCTTGTTCACTGAATACTTTTGTTCTGCATCATCTGAGATGATCACAGCATGCTTTTTTCATTTATTTATTTGTGTTCCTGGTTTAAATTGTGTATTTGAACAGGTTGCTGGATTGGGTGGTTCGCCCTGTTCCTTCCCGCTCTGTGGCACAGGATGAGAGCCGGCAGTCCTCATGCAGAGCTTCTACTTCTTCTGTGGCATTCAGCCCCCTGAGATCAAACACACATGGCTCCATCTCCCAAAAGAATCTGCCCAGAGCATCAGAGCTGAATTTACTGGAAACTCCTCTTGAGGTCAAGGTTTGTATTTTTAAAAGTCAGTAGCAACCAACCAAACCAAAAGCTTGTGAGCTTTGTTTAAAATGAACCCCCTGGATTCAAACCATGAGGTATTTTTAGTATGCATGTGGTTATTGTATACACAGTCCTTTTTGAAGCAGTGAAATGGGAACAGAGGGAAAGTTTAGTTTTCAGCCGATTGCAGTGGTCACCTTGTCCCAAAGCTTTGAGAAATACACTTGTTTTTATTGCATGGAACAAAATAATTTGAACCTGGACTTTTCAATCTCTACTTAGCTGCTTGAAGATGCAATTTGTGGCTTAACCACATCAGTCTGTAAGTGCTGAGTAGCTTTGTACAGCTTGATGTGCATTTCTACAACCAAGAAATGCATGCTTCAGACTCTTAATCCAGTCACAAGAATGACAGCTAAGCTATGTCAGTGATGTCGGTCTCTGTCAGAGTCAGTGATGACTCTGTGCAGTAGTTTTACTTACCAGTTGTTTGTATGAAATGACTTCCAGTCACTGCCATCAAACCGTTGTCAGCCAAGGCAGTAACAGCTGACATGGCCCCTAGGTTCTGATCTTTTTGCCTTTGCCTACCTGAATGAAATCATTGCCCTCTCCCTAAATCATAACCTTTTTCTTGTTATGAAATACCATCTATACTATTGAATTAGCTTCATCCTTCTCCTTTTTAACTCCTTCCATACTGTAAAACATTTCTGACCCAGAAGACCTGAACACTTCTAGATGAAGACATGAAGGTATTTTTACAGCACTGTCCCTTCATCTTGTGGGCAGATTGATTAATTAGTGCAGAAATAAGCTGTGGCTGTTGTTTTGTTGATTGGCATCTGGAATACAGTAATTGAAAATGCTGCGATGTGGAGTAATGGTTGTGTCCCTTTTAAAAGAGCAGTGTAGAAATTGCAAAAATTACTGAGGTAGTAGATAACATGGTAGACAACAAGATACTAGATTCTTGTTTCTTCAGGAAATTAATTTGAAAAATAACCTTTCTGTTGTCATGACTGAAGCTTTAAGCATTGGGGACCCGATTGTATTTTACCCTGTCAGAGGCAGAGTGGTCACTCTGGCTGTGGAGCACTGCAGAGGGCGCTGCAATGTGACGGTCACTGCTGGTTGTGTACACACCTTGTGTTGGAAAGCTGCTCCTGGTCAGTTCTAAATAGAAATATCAGAAACAGAGCATGTGAATTGCACACAGAGACTGCTCTGATCTCTGTGCCTTAAACACATAAACTCTCATTTGTAGTACAGTGTGTACATGTGTTTCACATTTGGGGAAAAGCAGCTTTTCAGTGTCCTCACTTTCATTTAGCTTAGTGTGAAATTAGTCTGTTTGCTATTGAATAAAGTATTAACAGACATTTTTTAACTTCAGGTTATAGAAGACAGTGCAGTGACAGCATAAACTTAAGAAGCAGCACCTAACCCACCACCCGGTAGTGAACTACATCTCTAAAGCAATCTTCAATATAGCTACGATAAAAGCATCAATTTGTAAGTGATTTGCCTCAGAATAATAAAGGTGAATGTGATGCAGCTGAGGGAGATAAAGACTTTTATGACCTTTATATATCTCAGAGTAATATTCATAGTTTTTACAAGTTCTACCGATACAAGAAAAAAAGCCTCTGCATAGAAACAGAATTTAATGTATTCACACCCCTGAAAACCATGAAGGCTACCTTTCCAATATTCCTGTGACTCAAGGCTTCCATTGCCCACAATTACAAACCCAGAAATCAGACAGCAGGACAAGACACTCTCATAATTCTTACGCTAACAGCAAAAAGCGGGCTCATCAAGCACAGTATCAAGTAGTGTGAAACAGGCCAGCGCATCCAGAACCTGGATCACATGAGGTCAGATTCCAAAAACCATGAACAGAACAAGCCTCCTTTACAGAAGCAAAAGCACAATACAATTCATGACTACTTACCTAACTACAGAAACTACACACAGATCTGCACTAGGAACAATTATTAAACAAAGATTCATTGAAGATGTTAATAAAGACATATACCAAACACACATGAGGAATAACCAGTAGTTTCAGCTGCTAAGGCACTTGTGTTCCCAGGCTGCCTGCTTTACATAGTTGCAGAATGGGGCGAAGCAAGGCAGCTATGGTTACTTGTGAAGCAGATGCTACAGTGGGTCCATGAAGTAGGAACTTGAACTTAGATGAATGAGATTAAAATTCCAGAATTAGTACCCAAGAAGTTACCAATTTAATATGTCTGTGAACTAACACTCAATACCCACCCTTTAGGTGTTTGCTCACTATAGCAAATACTATTATAGCTTTTAACTCAGATTTTCTTCTGTTTCTGCTGCAAACAATAGCACAGTGAAACTGTTTTATGATTAGGCTTTTGCAGCCAAATGAGTTTTATTAGAGTTAGGCCCAGGAACGGTGTTAGTTCATACAGTTACGTTTTGACTTCAGACTTCAGGCTTGCTAATAACAGAGAACTCAACACCACGCTTGTTGAGGCGATCAATCAGTTTTGTTTTGAAGAAGGCAGCTCCTGGAGAATATACACCACCCCTGTTAGTGAAAATCAAAAAAGGAAAAACATCAGTGGCACAGTGATTGAAGGACACCTTTTTGTGAAGCTAGAGATGTGCTTCCCTGACTACGAAAGTAAAAGCCACTTTGTCCAAGAAGAGAGTGGGTGAGGACTTTGGCAGGGTGGTTATAATCATAGGTTCATTTCTGCATCCAGCAAACTCTATAGAAACCATTCCATTAACTGAACATAAAGACATTGATGCAAAGGCCTGATTAAAAGCCTGTGACTACATCCTTTCAAATTCATCAGCTGGTGAAGAGCAAGTGGCTTTAAATCAGCTTGTGGTGAAGCATCTCCCTTGCACAGCCAGCTGGGTGAGGTAACACAAATCCACAGGGCTGATTAAGTGTATTTTCAAAGAGAAACATTTGCACACAGTAGCTTTTAGGGAGAGCAAGCTGCTCAGCATGGGAAGGTACTTACCGTTTAGGCAGAGAAGCTGCATCTTCCAGAAGAGACAGACCTGCTTGAACCATTGCAATTGGTGTAGCAATATATCCAGGCTCTGACAAAAACAAACAAACAAAACAAAACCCCCAATGAAGTACTGCATGTTGAAATGTAGAATGTAATCTTGCTCTTCCCTACAGAATTCTGAAGAATGTCTTTGGCAATTAAACAGCCCTCCCCATTTAAGAACAGCTTTTTTAACCTAGTAGTCAGACCAAGTAGCTGGTGAAGTCCTTAAGATCTAATCCAGACAAATACTGCTTCACATAATGGCCTCTATCCACACAACTGTGAGTGACATCATGGTGACAGAGGACTCTGACACAGCAAGAGCTTTCCCAACCCTGTGCTTAAATTCAGAATTTTACCATGAAACGCTTGTATTCTGCCACATCTCTAGTTATTTAAAGAAGCTCTGCTAGAGTAACTCCTTTCTGAATGTACATTCTTGCTCTCTCCAAACTTCAGGTGTCATCTCCCCTCAAGGAATGACCTGAACAAAAGTATGTGATAGTCAGAAATTACACCACACCGGACCTGTTTAAGTTCACTCTCAGGCAACTGCAAATAAACAAAGTAATAAGTCCAGGCTATAATAACTAAAAACTATCCTTAAAGCCCTCTTCCTTCAATAGGTCTGCTCTGCAAAAATGCAAACTAGAACAGGGAAAGTCAGAGTAAAGAGAATGACAAGAATGCAAGTGAACTGGCTATTTCAAAAACCAGGTCACAATGAATTCTACTATCCAAGTTAATACACCGTAAAGGCTCTTGGCTTTGTTTATGTTGCAAGTGCTTCTCAAGGGTGAAAGGGACAGCAGTGCAATCATAAATGCATTTTAGAGCTGGGAATGCTGGGCAAAAGCAGTCAGCTGCTACTAACACATACCTGGTCCTTTCACTTCAGTGCAGATCTTCACATTTGGTTTGCTATTCTGGGGATCTTGTCCCTCACTGTAACCCTCACCAAAAAAAGTCATTGTAAAAGAGGTTCCATCCATCTGTAGTGGACAAGACAAGCATGGTCACCAAAACAGAAACTGACTGCTACCAGGAAAGCACAAGTAGTAAATGTAAGTATCCAAATTCTATATATAGAATCCTGCCCAATGCTATAATCCATTTAAACATGAGAGGAGTTATTTTGAATTATTGCTTAAAAGGTATAATCTAAATTTTCAATTGCTTCCACTTTGTTGGAACTGTCCTTGTACTAAAGTCTGTTTATTCTCTCAGTGCTTTCAGTCCTGGGTTTTTGCTAATCAGTCTCCCTTGGTCATCACCTTTGATAGAGTGCTCTGAGCCGTCCATGGGAACACATCAGGCCCAGCAACATGATCCATTTATTCCTCATAGGAGTTACACATACTTTGATGTCTAAGAGCAGAAGGCATGATTATTTAAATATCCAATAACTATCTGAACAGGCACACACAACGTGCATTTGGGCCTAGGGGGGAAGCTGTATGAGGAACAGCTGAGGTCCCTTGGTCTGTTCAGCTTGGAGGAGACTGATGGGAGACCTCATTGCAGTTACAACTTCCTCGTGAGGGGAACAGGAGGGGCAGGCATTGATCTCTCCCCTGTGTGACCAGTGACAGGACAAGAGAAAATGGCCTGAAGCTGTGTCAGGGGAGGTTTGGGTTGGATAACAGGAAAAGGTTCTTCACCCAGAGGGTGGTTGGGCACTGGAACAGGATCCCCAGGGAAGTGGTCACAGCACCAGCCTGACAGAGTTCAAGAAGCACTTGGACAACACTCTCAGGCACATGGTGTGACTCTTGGGATGTCCTGTGCAGGGCCAGGAGTCGGACTTTGATGATCCTTGTGGGTCCCTTCCAACTCAAAACATTCTGTGATTCATTTAGAAATTATTTCTTTGAGGCTAAGCAGTTGACTCTAAATTACTATTCCACCATTACCACAAATGTATTCTGTAACTGTGGTAGAAAACAGCCAGTTACCTGCTTCTGGGTTGGTCCTTTCTTTGTAAAGTGTCCAGCAGAGAAAAATTCTGGGTACTATATGAATACAGAAGAGAAAAAAAAGAAGAAAAAGACAAAAAAATACCAACAGTAAATTAGAGGGGAGAAAAGATATCTTCAAACACTAAATTATTTTGTGTTTTGAAAACTTACTTTTGTCAGAAGTTTTCTTCCAAAGTTAAACTTCACCAGAAGAAGAAATAACATGCCCATAAACATCAGCTTGATAACAGAACCAAGACCACCTACAGTCGCGTAAGCGCCATACTGGACCTGAAGCAAGAATATATTTTCAGTAACAGGATTTACATTAATTTTTTCCATCAACTGACTTTTATAAATTAATCTAGCCCCAAATTAAGATGCAGTTGTTTCATACAACATATATCAGTTTAAATAGGGCCTTAAACAATTGTCTTAGCTCTAAGGAACTGTTTGAAGAATGCTTCACTTTATCATTCATTCTGGGAAGACAATGTAACTACAGAGTGAAGATGGAGCAGACACGGTAAACCAGAACAGAAAACTTTACAGAAAGATGTGTTTTGGTATCCAATTTCACCCTCCTTTTCTCCTCTTTGTGCTTTTCTTTAAGAGAAACTGAAATAGCAAATGGCAAGCCTTTCTCATCTGTAGCTTCCAAGTATATTTTTAAAGCACCATCTCACCCTCATCTCTTAACTGATGCCTGTGATTCTGCACAACAGTTATATAGATTGTTGGTGCTCATCTCCTCTCAGGAAACAATAGAAAACAAAAATTAATCATCTTTTCCACCACCTTTACTTCACACTGCCTTTACTCTGCACACTGGAGACCCACGCATCAAATAAATCTTAAGATATAGATAAGCAGCATATGAATTCTTTATCAGAGTATTTACTACACTATACTAAGCTGGCTATAGCTACCACAGACTACAATTATAATGCTTTTAGCAGCTATGCTGATACAACAAGAAAAGGCTCTGCACAGAAACAGAATTTAATATATTTATCATGAAGGCTACCTTTCAAATATTTCTGTGATTCAAGGTTTCCATTCCCTACAAATACATACCCAGAAATCAGACAGGAGGAGAACCTGACAAGACACTCTCTTAACTATCACGCTGCCAGCCAAAGGCAGGCTCATCAGCCACAGCCTTGGGTAGCATGAAACAGGCCAGTAAACAGGCCAATGCACCCAGAAGACACAGTGTACAAGTGACAGTAACTTACAGGTGTTTGCTGCAACTCGGTGTGCAAATAACGCTGAGTCCTTTTCACAACAGAACCATCAGATCCCATGAATGTAATGCAGTACTCCTTGAATTCCGGACTGTAAAACAAAAATCCTCTGCAAATGGAAAAAAAATTAAGTCAGAAAAAAAATGTTCCAATCTTCATACAAACTGAATGAAACTGACCATAATGGCCTTACCATTAACAGTTTTCTCTCAAGAATTTTTGTGACATTATCTCTTTTCACTGAAAGCAAGCAATTCCAAATACATCCCTGGCTCACTCAAAATTCACTACATACATATCACTGCATATAATTCACTATATGCATTATATCAAGGATGAATTTGATAATCAATATAATAGTTTTTTCATTTTTTCCCTCCATTCTACTAATCACTTCTGAAATCAAAAGTTTGCTATGTCACTAAAAGTCCTTTAGAGAACTTTGAGACCCAGTAAATGCTAGGACATGTTCTCTTTTTAGTAAGATATGAACAAATCAGTAAAACTGAGCTTATCTTCAATTCTACTAGATGAGCATATATGTGTTCACACTATACTAAAGTCCTAAATGCATCTTTTTAGTATTTAATACTGTAGCAATCTGTATCATAAATACTGGAACTGTTACGAGACCACATATTCCACATCTTACGCTTCTTATACCTTTTTTTAAGCTTTGCACCAACTACTGGAACAGGGGCATATCCTATCTGTTTTCGAAGCTTCTTCAGGTTGGCTTCATCTGCAAGGCCATAGACAGCTGACTTCCAGGTCCCATCGTGTACAGCAACACCCTTGTGACATACCACGAAACAGTAATTAGTTCAGTACTTAAAGGTTTCATGGATTATTTTAATGATGATATTAGAATCACTACATGTATTATGATTATTACATATAAATGTTACGATGATAGTATATTGAAATGGTGTGGGTTGACCGTGGCTGGAAGCCAGGTGCTCACCAAGACACTCTATCACTCTCCTCCTAGCTAAGATAGGGAGAGGAGAAAATAAGATGGAAAAATCCCTTGTGTGTCAAGATAAAGGCAATTCAACACAGCAAAAGCTGCACATGGAAGCAAAGGCGTAGTAGCAACAAATGCTTCCCCACCCTCCTACCCTCACCTTTTTCCTCCTTTCCTTTAGCCTTTAATGCTGAGCAGAACTCACACAGTACGGAATATCCCTTTGGTCAGGTTGGGGCAGCTGTCCTGGCTATGTCTCCTCCCAGGATCTTGCCCACCCCAGCCTACAAGGTGAGGGGGGGAATGTTACAGAGACAGCCTTAGTGCTGTGCCAGCACTGCTCAGCAGCAGCCAGAACACTGCTGTGTTACTGACGCCTCTGCAAGCACAGCACTGTGAGGGCTGCTGTGGGAAAATGAACTCCAGCTCAGCCAGACACGATGCCATCTCCACCCCTCATTCCATAAGATCTGCAACATACTCAGGACCCAAAAAATTTAATACATATCTGTATCTCTTCTAACCATTTCAGTGTAGTTAATTTGCAGTACTGAAATCCCTTCTTACCAACACTTTGAATTTATGCTATATATTTTAATATATGTCTTCATACCCAACATATAGATTTATACATTCCCATTAACTACTATGCCCTGTTCCTTAACAGACAGATACTACTCTCCCATTCCATGGGCTTCCTCCACTCCTCCAGATGTTTGTAAGAACAGAGATAGTTTGTAAGGCAAGATGGGTGCTCATGTCAAGAGCAGCAGTGTTTGGTTGTTGGGCATCAAGACTGGCTTGCATCATTGTTGCATTGTTTTAACAATGACATGAGAATTGTTACATATATTACACATTATTACAATTGTTACCTACAGGTATCATCATTACATATGTTAAAGTACATTGAAACAACTCTCCCCCCATCAACAAACAAAAAACTCAAACAGCCAAACACTAGGATTACTGGCAATACACTGTGGACCTGTTACAGTTGCACTTGTGAAAGAATCCTTCCCACATCTCTGCAAAACCAAAATAATTCTTGTAACAGCTTACCAGAGCAAAGTGTAGGTAGACAGCTCTGCAAACAGACCTTACAAAAGGGTGTTTGCTTGGGATACTTTTAGTAGCTCCTAAAGAATAAAGTTCTTAGACTTATCATCAAAGAACTGCCAGCTTGCTCCTTGGTCTGACTTAATGTAGCAACAGTTATTCTGATGGGCTATGGTGATGTTATCACAAATACTCCCGAATTTCAGTAAGGTAGAAACCAACTAACCTCAGGCCCAGATTTCACCGTCAGGAAACTCTCAACAGCAGTTAAGGTACCTGTAAGGGAGGAGAAAACATTACTTGGCACATGCAGTCATTAGTCTGCACAGCCAGAGAACACTCGGGTAGACTCAAAACAGCAGGCCACCGACATTATCAGCTGAAAAAGCAGAGTTACATCTTTATCTCAAAGCAAAATAATGTAACATTAAGACGCACAGCTATTTGAGTTAGCAAGTATTACATTTCTTGTATAAATTACTTCAATACAGGTCACTAGTATTAGCTCTATTCATTAATTTTTTTCATTTGTCTTATCTAGTTAATGAGATAATGTAAAAAATTCATTGAAAAAACCAGGAAAATAATATTAAGAGCCACATTTAGTTTTCCTCCAAGTTTCAAAATAAAGGATGATGCAGGCTGTGAAAGCAAACATGGACTTAAAAATTTTATTACACCCAAATTACAAAAAACCCATCACCAAAACAAAACAACCCATAATCCCCCCAAAAAACCCGAAACACACAAAATATCCCAAAATATTTAATTTTAGCATAGCTTGTGTTTTGAAAGGGATGTTTAGTTTGATGAACAGCAGAATAACGCAAAGCCTCCAAATTCTGATTTGTTTTGCTTTGCTTAGTTCCTTCTGAGATTGGAAAACTGTATTCGTATGGATAAATTTCAATATAGCAAGCAACTGGATAGACAGGGGTAATGCCATAAAGTCAAACTAGGAAGAGATAAAAGACATCTTTATTCAAAACAGATATCAAACATCAAATTATGACCTCATGAACATCCAGATACTCATTTTCATGCCTTGTTTTTCCCCCAGTCAGATCTTAATTGAGGTTTCTTCAACCGAATGCTCACTCCAATGTAAGCCAATCCCATTTAGCAGCCTTTTTAACAGTCCATAAAAGCAAAACATTTGGATACTCTTATGGGCCCTCCCAACTGAAAGTCAGACCTGATGAACAGAATACCCTCATGTGGGATCAGGATCAAGCACTACTTACATAGAATTAAATCCTCTCACATCTTTTTTAAAATACATTTCTCTTTCAGTTACCCTCTAGCTGCTATTAAAGTAAAAGGCACTGTATGGCACTGTCCTGCTACTTACACTCACACAGCAGCTTCTCAGAGCTTGCAGCTGAAAAAGGAAACTTGGGAAACCTGATTACCCCCCAGTCTGTGGGCTCCTTCCCACTCTCTTTCCTACAAGATTCTCACCACACAAGAGGCAGCGTGCTGAGGCTGCCTAGGGACATCCACACACTGGCTGAGCAGCCTGCTGCTCACAGCTGAAGTCTGTCCTCTTACACTCACAGACTATTCCGAGCTGGAAGGGACCCACGAGCATCATCGAGCCCAACCCTTAAGTGAAAGGCCCGCATGGGGATGGAACCCACAACCTCGCTGTTACCAGCACCATGCTCCGAAGAACTGCGCTCATCACAGGGCCCTCTCCATGAGCAATGTGACCTTGAATCCTTTCTCTACCCAATGACCAACCCAATGGGAATATGACTTTAAATTTCTCTCTACCACATTTGGTTGAAATTGGTCACTTGGTAAAGGCAGGCAAAAAGAGACACTGAAAGAGTTTCCATGGGAGCACGGCTGCTTTAGGAAACCAGATGAGAACATAATCTACATTCCTTTTTCACCATAAAAATACACTTATTCTAGTCACCTTTCAACTTGTCTCTGGTGTACAGTACTCCCATATCCGCTGGTATGGAGTCAAAGCCACAGCTTCCAATGACATATACTCCCTTTTCTGCAGCTTTTTCATTGTATTTCAGGTACATTCCTTCCAGAAACTGAAACACAGCCAGAGCAAATATTTTAAGCTGAAATTCATTCTTGGCCATACCCAATATTAGCCATCAGTGCTTCACTGTCACATCACAGCACCCTCCAGGCTTCAAACCACTTAAAAGTATCTTTGACAAATATATACAATTCCTGGTCTGTAGTATGAAAGTTTCCCAGCAGTGAAAAGAAAAGTACAAAATTCCTATGCAGAATCACAACAGAGGCTTGAAGCAGAATTCAGCAATTTGGGACCTCCAGAGAGGCTCGTCTCAAAAGTAAGAAAACTGTACAACTAAGTATAGTGTACTTTAAAATAATTACTGCATCTTAAAATTGTAGATCAGGAAGCAGAATTTGTCTTCATGTTCAGAAACATTAGCAGAAACATGAAACATACTAAACAAACACTCCTTTTGCAGAGCCTTGATATAAAGTAGCGGTTTTTTACTATCACATACCTGGGGTTCTCCACTAATGTCAATGCAGCTCGCACCATTTTCAACACAAGCTTCTACCACAGGTTCTCCAAAGAATCTATACTATAGAAGGAAAGAACACCAGATGTAACAAAAGAAAACCCACACACAACTCACCCAATGTGCTTTACCTAAAGTACATCCCTACAGTAAAAGTGAACTTGGCAGCTATTGATTTTTCTAAGTGGGGCTAAAATGCAATAGCTCTTCTATTTCTTGGGAATGTGGGGAGAAGAAAACATAATAAACTTCATTGCTGATAATGGAGTTTGCTGCAGACTACTGCACCTGATTTCTCTCATAAAATCAGATCAGATCACCAAGACCAACTGAATACTGCTACTATTTACACTTTCTGCACTCTTATTATCAGCATATTCTCTACTTAAACACTCTTAATTTCAAAGACATGGTCATGACCCAACTTCCAGCTCGCACACTTTGATGCTCTTTGAATGCACTGGAAATACTGCCACTGTAAGTTTTAAAAGGGCCAAGCGCTTCTGGCAGCAAGCCTGTGGGCCCCTTTTCCAGCTCCATGTTTAACCCCAGCACAGCTGACATTCTGGCCCAACCCAAAACGCTGGGCCAAACTTCACCATCAGTATCTTAGGCTGCCTGCGAAAGGCTCAGAACAAACCCCGCTGTATTTCAGTGCGGAGACCTGTCCGTGAACCGCACCACCTGCGATGGCGGTGGGAAACCCTTCGGCCACGGCAGCACACAGCTGTACTTGGAACCCCGGGGTCGAGTTCCAAGAGTGAAGCGGTCCCCGCGCGGCCGCGGCCGCTGTCCGTGCCCCGCTCAGGCGCCGGCCGCCCGCAGCCGAGGCGCGGCCCCGGGGGAGGAGAAGGAGGAGGAGGAGGAGGAGGNCGCCCCGCCCGCATCCCCGCACTCACCGGGCCCACGCAGTTGAGCACCAGCCGGGTCTGCCTCGCCATGGCGGCCAGCGAGCCCGCGTCGCCCAAATCGCAGAGCAGCACGCCGACCTCCTCCCCGGGCGCCGCCTTCCCTGCGCACCGGAGACCGCCGTCACCGACGCCGCTCCGCCCGGGACGAGCCCCCTCCTCCCGGCGCAGCGCCGGAGCTCGCCCCGCTCGGCCCCTCAGCCCTTNGTCATCTCGTTTCAACCTCCCTGCGATGGGCAAGGACGCTTTCTACTCGACCAGGTTGCTCAAAGCCTCCGCCAACCTGGCCTTGAACCCCTGCAGTGATGTGGCATCCACAACCCCTCTGAGCAACCTGTTCCAGAGCCTCGCCTCTCTTACAGTAAAGGGNCAGCTGTGGGAGCCAGAGAGATGCTGCCTCTGGGGGTTTTGACGGACCGTGAGGGAGTAGAAATGTGCCAGGGTACGGCCGAGGGGGCCTGGAGCCCAGCCGTGCAAGCGACGTTTGTAGCGAGAGGCCACCACAGAATCATAGAATGGTTTGGGTTGGAAAGGTCATCTCGTTTCAACCCCCCTGCGCTGGGCAAGGACGCTTTCTACTCGACCAGGTTGCTCAAAGCCTCCGCCAACCTGGCCTTGAACCCCTGCAGTGATGTGGCATCCACAACCCCTCTGAGCAACCTGTTCCAGAGCCTCGCCTCTCTTACAGTAAAGGGGTTTCCCCTAATATCTAATCTAAACCTACTCTCTTTCCATTTGCACCCATTCCCTCTTTTCCTGTCACTACATGCCCTTGTAAATAGTCTTGCCCCATCTTTCCTGTAAATTCCCTTCAGGTATTGGAAGGCTGCAGTCAGGTCATGCTGAAGTCTTCTCTTTTCCAGGCTGAACAATCCCAATCTTCTCAGCCTTTCCTCATAGGAGAGGTGCTCCATCCCTCTGATCAACTTATTGGCCCTCCTCTGGGTCATCATTGTTTGGCCCCAGAGCAGACATCGTCTCTCATGATGAGCGTGGCTCTTTGTTATGAGCTGCTGCTGCAGGCATTTCAGCACAGGTAATGCAGGTGGTCGGAGGGCTGTTGCTAATAAAAAAGAGAAATTTAATGACCTAGAAGTAAAATGAAACACTATTCCCCCACAACTGCGGCAAATATTTATGTTTTGCTCAACAATAAAAGTGGAACAACACAAAATGTGAAGTTCTTGTTGCAGCAGGGAAAAGCAGTGGCCCTCAGTATGGAGCATCCATGACTGCATGGAGTGGTGAGGCCACGTTTTGTGTGCTTTTCATGGCCAGGCTGCTCACCTGAATTCCAGAAGCTTGCAGCAAGTCACGCAGGACGCAGCCTCGTGAATCCTGCTCGCTGGCCCTTTTTCCCAGGGAGCACCTACCACATCTAAATTGTTCCCAACAGAGGCCTGTCTAACCTGTTTTAAAATCTCCAGTGACAGATGCTTTCATACCGTTCCTGAGGCAGTCTCCTCCTGCGTTTGTTATAAATATGGCTGGAGACAAGAAGCTAGATCTTCAGATCCTGTAGTTTTAGGCCCATACTATTTCTCCTGTTTCTTTAGGACATGGGCAAAAGATTTAATCCCGGAGGAGTATATGAAAAGATGCTGCAGAGCTGGAAGCTGTCATGCATCTCCTCAGTCTTTCCTATATTAAAAAGAGTCCTTTGATTTTTTCCTTACAGTCCACTTTGAACATGCATTGCTCCTGTTCTCTTCTGAACTATCTTCAGCTGGTTTACATTTTTTTGGTAACATAATGTCTACTACTAGACCCCACATTCACACTGTCAGCACTAAATCGATTGAGAAAGTTATGTGATATGCTGGCATTTGCATGTGTTTCTACATGACTCAAACATTTGCCTTCTTTTTTTCTTTTGCAGGTGTCACATTGTTGCTGCCCCTGCAGGTCATGATCTGTTCCACCACAGAGGCTTTTCGAATTACTGCTACCTAGCCAGTCTTTTCCCATCTCAGATTTGTACTGAAGAGTAATGACCTTCCTGAATACATGCTAAACATCTCATCTGCAAGGCAGCAGATCTTCTCCTCCAAGCATCAGTATCAACTCCTGGAGTAGTGCTGCAGCAGTTGTTTGTAGGCCGACACCGTCAGCTGTGTCAGTGAAACAACTCAGTCTAACAAAAAACAAAGAGTGGGGGAGGGAAGGACAAAGACTTTTTTGTTCTCCTTTTTAATTCAAATAATTTTGTTGATCTGATTTACAGAGCAACCCTGCAAAACCAGTTTCTTGTGTTTGAGGTCACTGAACATCTCTTAGTCAAGCTGTCTCTACTACCTTCCTCTCCTTCCTACACACCAGGATCATTTCCATCTGTGCTCACAGTACTGTGGAGCTCCTCTGGGCTACTTTGCTCTTACGCTCAATTTTTCTCTTCTGCCACCAACTGTCAAAGCAAAGTCTTCTTTGAGGCTACTGGTTTTGGTCTTCCATTCTCTTTTCTCTCTTGCAAAAGTTTTGAAAAAACATTGCAACAATAAACATAAGATATTTTCCCCCTCATTTGAAATTAATCCCTTTGCTTCAGATGTTTCTCTCTCTTGCCCACTCTCCCTCTCCACATTATCTCCCAGAAAACAAGGCAATTTATAAACCTATGATTCTGACTTCATCATTTGTTAAAAATCGGGACTGCACAAGCCTCCTTGGACCATATGTATTTGATAAGACCTTCACTGTGTTGTTAGGCAGAGGCTTGGCAAGCACAAGCTTGCATGCAGTGCTGAGTGTCCTGTCTCCCCTTGATGACTGAAACATTACACCATATTGGGCAGACCTACCCTGTTTATCAATCCACAACTCTCAAGATTTCACCTGCTCTTTCAATGTCAGCTGTGTTTCTTTAAAACACACTGCTGGAGCAAGATAACTCATGTAAATTGCAGCTTACACAAGCAAGAAATCAGGCTTTAAGAATTGCAGAAGGACACCTAAAAAACAAGCAGAGGGCTATCAAAACATGTGGCAAACCAAGGGTTTTTTTCCTTTTTGCTCACATAGAATACTACTATGGTAGCTCCAAGTAATTTTTTCTTGGAAGAGCTCTGTTTGGCAAGTTGAAGAATTCTGTATGCAGTTTCACTCCAGCTCTCTGGATAAAAAGAGAACAAAATTCAAAGTCTCCAAGCCAGTTTCCATTCCTGCCTGTGTAACTAACAAGTAGGCAGGTAGGTTTCAAAATAGCAAACATCAAGGTGGTGTCAAGGCTCTGATTTTAAATGGGAGACTTACAGCAGACTTGACTAAAGGCAAAGGTTAACTTGTCTCCCTAGTTAGTGTCACCAATGCAGGATTGCAAAAAATATTCTGTGGGAAAGCAGTGGGGTGATTTACAGTTTTCACTTGTCCAATAGGAAGACAAGAAACGTCAGATCTGCTGCCAAGTGCAGTTCTGCAAAGGAGGTTCCAACCTGAATCAGCTTCAGAAACTCACCAAATAAAAAGATACTGCTGTTTCTTTTAAAATCTTGTTTCTCAGATTTGAAGGTAGGGTTTTTTCCCCGTGTATCTGCATACAGATACTTCAGGATTTCAGTACTTTAAAACCTCCTTTAGATAGATGGATTCAGTCTAAAATAACTTCAACTACTATAGGTCCCTGCTGGTTTCTTTGGGATAGAAAAGCACACAAATGAAACACACAACACTCCCGTGTGTGCTTTACCATATCTTTTCAAATTCCTGAAATTAAATGGGCTTGCCTCCCTTTGCTAGCTTCTCCTGTTCCGTCTGGAGCATCTGTCAGGATCTGAGAAATCTGTGCAAGCATTTATAAAAGCACCAATATGCCCCTTCATTTCATGCAGCAGTTGTTCTGATAAACTCCTTTATGACAATATTTATATATTTCTTGGACACTAATATTTGCGGTAAAGTTTTTTATACTCATTTATAACTTCAGGGCACTTTTTGTTTATGAAAGTGGAAATGCAGATGTTCTATTACTACTATTTTTAATTAAAATAATAACAAGGTACCAGAAAGTGCAATATTATGTAATTTACACAATGCTGTATGAAGGCAATTTTTAAAAATACAACATGGTAATTGTTGTGTACCTCCAAGGATGAAATAAGATAGTTGACTTGCATAATTGCAAAAGTTACTATGGAACATAAGAAAAATAGACCATAAGAGTAGGCAGAGGTGTTGGGAAATAAGGTTGATTAACAATGCATGGATAAATCACTGCAGGGTATGAAGAGTTATGTGGGTGAGTATGAAAGGGATTTAGAAAATGAAAAAAAAAAGGCGGGCATCTCTGTACCTGCTACAGTTGCTACAGTTACTCACTACTTAAGACCATGAGAACAAAAGTTTCTGGAACAAAGCCCACAAGTTTTAGTGCCATCTTATTCTTAATTTGCGCAGATTATTACTTTATAATCAAGAGGCTATTGGCTCCAAAATGCCAACCCATACAGAATTTAAAAATTTGTAATAAACTGAACCATTTAGACTGGGACAAAAAAGAGGAGCTCGAACTAAGAAACTGCAGACAACACAATAGGCTTGCTACATGTGGCAGTTCGGTAATGCTTTATTTATTTTACTTCAATTTTATTTTAAAATTAAAACGTCATCTAACCTTAAAAAAAAAGTCCCAACCTTGAATAATAAAATCATTTAGGTTGTAGAAGACCTTTAAGTTCCCTGATTCCAAATGTAACTCTAATATTGCCAAGTCCATCACTAAGCCATGTCCCTAAGCACCACATCTACACATTTTTTAAGCATCTCCAGGGATGGTGACTCCATCACTTCCCCTTGCAGCCTGTTCCAATGCTTGGCCACTACTTCCATGAAGAAATTTTTCCCAATATCCAGTGTAAACCTCCCGTCGTGCAACTTGAGGCCATTTCCTTTCATCCGGTCACTTGTTCCCTGGGAGAAGAAGCCAACCCCCACCTGGCTACACCCTCCTTTCAGGCAGTTGTACAGAGTGACAAGAGCCTGAACCTCCTTTTCTCCAGTTTAGACACCCCCAGCTCCCTCAGCTGCTCATCATCAGACTTGTGCTCCAGACCCTCCACCAGCTCCGTTGCCCTTCTCTGGACACTCTCCAGCCCCTCAATGTCCTTCTTGCAGTGAGGGGCCCAGAACTGGACACAGCACTCCAGGTGTGGCCTCGCCAATGCTGAGCACAGGGGGACAATCACTGCCCTGGTCCTGCTGGCCACGCTATTGCTGATACAGGCCAGGATGCCATTCGCCTCCTTGGCCACCTGGGCACACGCTGGCTCATGTTCAGATCCTTTTCCACTGGGCAGCTTTCCAGACACTCATTGCCTCAGCCTGTAGCGCTGCTGGGATCCAAGTGTGGGACCGTCTTAATCTGTATGTACACATACATATATGTAATATGTATATTGTACACATGTATCTATTCAACCAAATATATATTTAGACAAGTAGCAATAATACATTAACAAGGTTACTTCTACCTATTTTGCTTATTTCTAAACTGGGAGATTAGAAAACAACAGATGGCTGCCTATAACACTTGCAGATCCCATCCTTTTACTTTTTAATAAGCTCTTTGCACATTTCCATTCATAAACAATGTCTTGGGAAAAAGAAATGAAGGCACCACTGACACAGAAGTACAGCAGAGGTCAAAGCTTTTGATTTTCACTGGAGTTCTGGTTTTTCCTTCCATATTTACTGCAGTTACCACTTCTCACATTGAACTTGAAACACAGGTATGAAAAGACTGATAAATGTATAATTTTGTCAGTTTAGGGAGACCAAACAAGACAATGTAGAGGAAGAGCACGTTTTCTCTGGTGACACTAAGTAACAACCAGTGCTGCATTAGAATGCTCTACAATAAAAGTGGCTACACAGTAAATTAAGACATAAGGAGTTAAATGTCAGAGTTCTTTTGCTGAAGGCTCTGCAGTACCTCACAGCTCAGTATTCATTTTGATGACAACAATTAAAGATTTGAAACTTTCTCCCATAGTTGCAGAGAAATAATTTAAAGGCTGGTAAGAAATTAAAAGTGAAAATATTCAGAAAATGCAAGTTAATCTATACTAGACAAGTTAAAACCTGGAATGCAGCTATGCTAAGAGAAACAAGGATAAATGTTTTGCCCAGAGGATGGCAAGTGTGGGAGACATTAGCAATGTAGAGCATCAGATTGCATAGAAAGAAATAAAAACCTGTCTCCATTTGAAACTATAATTTAAAACACTGCATTCCAGTTCAGCCACTTTGGTACAAATTGAAGACAGTTGCATGAAAATCACCCAGGAGATAATGAATTATCCAGGAACAGGAATGGAGACACCTTCCAGGAAAAAAAGTCCCAAATTCAAGGTATATATTATTAAGCTAAAAATAGCTACAGCGGCATGATAACACTTTGGAAATATCTGAGGATGTGACTTTGAGGGATGGAAGGTGAAGGACTTGGAGCACAAGAAGAGGTGCCACCTGGGCAAACGTGGCTGACAGAGTGACCAGCACAACCCATTCCTCACGGCAAGGGAGGTGTCGATAGGAGAACATGTCCTGTGATTTGACGGGTGCCAATGGACAGGACATGTGAAACTGACCGTGTAACTTTGTGACAAAGCACCAGAACGCTAACTGTGAGGAAGCCTTATGCTGCAGCGAGAGGGAGTGGATGGCTGGATAGATCCCCTGTTCTTTACTGTCTGCAGTCTTCAGTGTTAGACTGAAATGTAAAATTCTCTAGCCACCTTTCCCTCAAGTATGGTGTGAATATAAAACCAGAATCTAATAATCCTTGAAATACTCCTTGCATCTTACTTAAGCAAGGTCATTATAAAGGGAAAATGTCTGTATGCTCTAATTAGCTAAAACTGCTCAGAGGCAAAAGCCTTCAGTTCCTTGATGTTATTGTCTGTACTCTACTGACTTTAGCTGCCTACAGAACTCCTTGGGGGCCAGTTCAATGCCTGGTCCCACACCCGGGTGCTTCTGTTCAGTGCATTTGAATGATCTGTCAGCGTTCATGCAGGGTATCCACAAGTACTTTTCTTCTCTCAGGTTAAATACTGTCTGTTCACAGACAACGCAGGACTATCAGATTATCCAGTTTACACATTGGCAAAAACATATCTTCTCATTTTTGTTACATTTACAGATCACAGCTGAACTACAAACGTATAACTGTTTGCGAAAGCCTTGTAGCTATCTTTAAAGTGGTAATATATTCCATCTTTTGACCTCCAAAGACTTCTTTTTTCTCAGTACTATCAGAACTGCTCTGGTGGGAGGCCAGCTATCCACAGCACCTGTTTCCTTTTGGTTAAAGGTTGGGAAAGATGGTCCTTCACAAAACTCTGCTCTTTATCCCAGAAACTACAGCATCTTAGTGCAAATCTCTCTCTCTTATTCTGCAAGCAGATCACATAGTGATTTCTTCTGTTCCTATAGCAGTTTTAAAACCTTTGTGCCATCATAACTTCCCTGGAAGCCACCCTCCCTCTCTGAAGTTGGTTGCAAATGAATGGTCTGGGCTGCTTATGGAATTACCGGCAAAGGTATCAGCAAAAGCAAGATAACTACAGATCTTATAAATTTATAAATTTATATGTATCATATAAATTTGCAAAAGCACAATGAAGTTTGATGGCAAGGTTCACTCTACCGCTGTTACTCAGATAAAGCACACAAAGGAAAATCAGATTAGAACCAGTCTAGAATGATTTATGCATATACCGGGGATCCAAAAGTGTGAGGGTGCCAAAGGGCAAAGGGGCCCCTTTTGTTGAGGTTCAGAGTAGACCCCCTTGCCCAACTTAATATCAGACTTGATCAATGGTTTATGTTCAAGGAATGTAGCACAACCTAATCACTAATGTAACATTTACAAAACGATCCAATCAGATTTGCTATAAGCAGAACAGTAACTTAATTACTAACCTAACTTAACTATGAGCGTGGGATGGGAACACTCATAGTATGTTTGCTGTACCGCACGCAAATCAATTCACACGTGCACACACACAGATACAGAGAAGGATGTACAAGGTACACCTGTGACAAATTCCCCTCGAGTTCAGTGAAGTACTCACGTCAGATGCCTTTGCATGTCTCAACAGCTGAGGAGTTGAGCCTTGAGGAGTGGGGGGGTATCAGCCCAGGCCCTGTCGTCAATGGTCCTCTGAGATGCTGAGCTCTAGAGATGTCCCACTCAGAGGGAGATGGTGCTGCAGCCCGGGGGATCCCAAAGGGTCTCACTTAGGGCCACTCTTTATAGGGTTGTAAGATGATTGACTCCGGTCATCAGTAAATTTCCACTGTGGCCACAATCCAGGCTGGTACTTACGGGAATTTTCCTTGAAAAGTCTAATAATAATATTATTCCACTTAGGCTGTTACTCAGACAAAAGTAAGTTTTCAAGGCTATTTGTTAGAAAACAAGAGCTTGTTAGGCAACAGAAGTTCCTGGGAGCAGCCAGTGTTTCTGATAAGCTCAGGGGGAGCTGACTGCCCACGAGCCAAAAATCAAGGCTGAGGCCTAAAGAGTGTCCCTGAGATCATGAAGAAGCCAGAGAGGGGTAAGGGGCCAGATCTTGCATCACCGCAATGCTACATCCTCATGAATTATCAGAGATTGAAGGGCAAGGAGTTCCTGATAAGGGGAGAAGAAATGTTGCAGTGGTGGGGCTTTTCTCCCTCCTGTTCCTGTGAAAGAAAGTGGGAGAAGAGAGAACACTATTCACTTTTGTGCAGCTGTCTTTTTTCTGTGTGGATGTTTTGTGCAGCAGAATTGCTGCATGATTTTGGGGATGAGAGCAGAGTTTCAAATGGTGCTCTCAGCCACCCTGTTCCCTGATGAGGTATTCCTATGCTGAAATAAGGGGGATGAGCAACATTTCAAAGCTGCTCCCTCTGTGTCTCCCATGTAGTTACTATTCATCAGCCCCTAGCTGACCTTGGCACAGCACAGCTGCAATTGAATTTAGAGCTGTCTGTAGTATGGACAAAGGCAAGGTGTCTTCCATCTCCTCATAGCAAAGATCCTAATGGATCCCTATTGTCTGTGATGGTGGAATGGGGCACATTTTTCAAAATCTTCTGCTCACAAATACATCTCATCAAGGAGGTTTTCTGAGAATTGCCACAAGATTAACCAACTGTATAATTTTGTTCATTCTGTAGAAAGCAGAAGTTTGACTTTCAGACCACTGCCTTGCCTCACTACTGATTTTAGTCCTAAACTGAGCAGACAGTGCATGGAGCATTTACTGTGAGGATGGAAAGAACAAAACCACAGAACATAATGCAGAGACAGCAAATTCCCCTCATTTTGTAGAACTGGCTGCTCAGCAGCATGAAGGGCTAGTAACTGAAATTTGAGAAATCCTAAAGAACTAAATGGTCCTACAACGTGAGGAATATCTGCAGTGCAGCACTTTTTGCCATATTCTTGAGAGACCTGCAACACACCAGATAACTCTGCAAGGCCTGTGTAGAGCCCTGGATTGGTCTGTGCCAGGACAGAGTCTTGCTTACCAACACAGAGACAGTTCTCTCCCACTTCTATGATTTTCTGGGTTATCATCAAGGTGTTTAACCTGGACTGAGAATCAGCTATTTAACGTTTTACTTGAATAATAGCTTCTTATTTGTCATCTACTGAAGCTGGCTCAACTCATATGAAATAAAGAATTGACCTTATAAACCATTTTCACTATGACCTGAACATGTGCAGGTTGCTAAGGGTAAAGTCCCCTGTCTGATCTTCTCCGACCTCCTCCTGTAGCACCTCCCCTCTAGCAGAGTGCCTAAGACTGTCCTAAGTGTTTTGGATTATTTTTCTAACTCATGTCAGTATTTTAGTCTTCTCCAGCAAAAAAGGCTCCCAAGGTGTGGCAGACAAACGTTTTTGCAAGCGTTTTTTAAAGAAAAAATCAGCTAACATGGCACAGCAGCAGATCCCAAGTCTGCCATGTGCTGCCTGAACGAGAGCAGAGGCCTCCACGTGAGCAGGGACTGCATGACATGGGGAGGACTGCCTGGTGGCAGATAATACCTGACCACATTGTTAAAGGTCTTTACTCCTTAATCACTTCTGGGACAGCAGATAAACACTTTCCCAACAGCAGTTACAGCGAGCCAACGGAACGCAAGTGGTGCCCAAACCTGCACTTGCAGCTCCCAGTGGTGGGGCAAGGAAAGATAAGGGCAAAGCCTAAGATAAAGCACCTTGGTGAAACCTAATGTGCTGTAGGTAGGTGAGTGGGTTAGGTCGGGGGCAGAGGCCAAAGGTTGGGCTCTGGCTGAGGAGTGTTACTCTGCCAGGAGAGCGTCTGAGGCAGATACTCTGCTTTGTAGGAGCAGGACGTGCAGCAGAAGGGTGTCAGTACCTGGATCTGAGCTTCTAGTGAAGGGGAAGGAAAGCACTAGGAGGGAATAGGCAGGAAGTGAAACAAAACTCTTCTGACCCATTTTTATCGTTTCAAAAAGGGTATTCTGGTAATATCTACCAGTGCTAACAAACAAATTAAAATTTGAGATTTCCCTGCCCAGTTCAGTATTGATTTGCAAATTATATGCAATTGAAATCTCAGTGTACTTTTCATAATGCAGGCAATGTAGCTGGCCACACGGGAACTGTAAGTTAATCAACTGGAGAGATTTACCAACAAAACACACGGCAAGTAAGCGGGTGAGGTGTAATAGCGCCTTGCTAAACTCAGAAATTGTGTCTGGGCTCCCTCTAGTGAGTTGTGTTGGTTTTCTACACTCAGAGATCACTACCGGCTACCGGCTACCTATTGATTGAAAAGCTAAATTCAAACACAAATGCTTTCAAAACAAATAAACAGGCAAAGGATCTTTGTACCTGTACGGTAACAGTTCACACCACTTCCACTTCACAAAGCTAAGTTCTTCTTTTCAGAAGTTTCTAGAAAAGCTGAAAAGGCCAAATGCAGTTTTAATGGTGATAGAGACAGATTGAAATGAAACTGATTCCAAACCACTTGCAAAACAAAATCAGCAGGGTTGTATAAATTCCTACTGCAGGTAAGATAAATATTTTCTAAAACATAGAAGGGAGTGTGGTAGAGGGTTTTGCCACAATGAATGCAAAACAGCTGTCAGAAATAAGGCTGGCATACAAACCAGTTCACTTGATAGCTTATGCAATAAGCAAATGGGTGCATCACTAACTTTTAAAAAATTCAGACTGCTCAATTTTCTACATGTCATATGAAACCTAAGACATGGCCACTGTAAGCCTAAAGAGGAGATTTTGCAATTCATTAAATCCCCCCCAGGATTTGGGGTCCTCCCACAATAACATCCCATTTGCAAAGTTTGGAAAATATTTAAATTTGTTCAAATTTTACAGTAATTTAAAAACCCCCTAAAATAGAAAAAAAAAATTCTCATGTAACAGGCAGCTTGAGACATGTTTGTTTTTTGTAGTTTCATTTCTCTACCTGCCAGTTTATTTATTTCCTCCTGAAATGAGGAATGGAAGGGACCTTTTTGTATGCAATGAGCTTAAGCTACAGAGGAATATGGAACCCTTTGTCTTGGTTATACCCTCTTGTCTAGGCACTACTGGCTGCTACAGCAAACTGTGGGCACCAGCAATACAGTTCCCAGCTGCTGATATTCCCTGTCTTGTTATCATTTTTGCTATGATCATGAGACTGCATTTTACTGCATCGTTCAGCCACAACCACAGGTTAGCTTCTGTTATATATATTCTTTCTTTTTCAAGGTTTCTGTTTCACCAAAAAAATTCTTGTCTCCTAGATATATGCCACTAACAACCTTTTACAGTCCTACCCTCTTCTGGGTGCAGCAGAGAAACAGTTCCCTTATAGTTCCTGTCACACTGCCCTGCCTCACTGAGAGCTCATTTCTGGAGTTCTCAAATCCAGATACACATTTAGGAGTGGGCAAGAGAGCAGCCATGAAGTTAATCAGAGCAGAATGAGAAGTGTTATCCCACCAGGATGAGTGAAAGCTGTAAAATTAATTTGCCCAAATGAAGAAGAGGATGAAGAACTGGAGCTTTGCATTTGGTGTTATCAGGCATTTCCCTGCCCGTCACACCAGGCTCATCACAGGCTCACCAGCAGGAGTTTTGTTTGCTTGTTTTTGCAAAAGATGTCAGAAGAAGGGGAAACACCTAAATGCTGTGGTAGTAGAAACCACTGCACCGTCTCCACACACCTCCCAGGCTAGTTCACCATTTAATCACACACTAAACGTTGAAATGGAATTTTTCAAAGCAATTGCTCTACCCTGTCCTACAAATCCACTGGCAGCTGAGGCTTCCCGAGAGTAACAGCCCCATTGACAGCTGTGCTCAGTCACCTGCTCTACTTGCTGCCTAATTCCAAAACGCAAAATTTCCTGGGTTTAGTTTAAGCTGAAATGACTAACGCTGAATGCACAGTGATACACAACAAAATATATAGCATGTGGAATGAAGGTAATTTGGAGCACTGTGATCAGCTTTCATATTAGAGGAAGAAAATAATGCTGAAACCATCTGGCCTGCAGCTATGAAAACACCAAAGGGACATAAAACCTAGTTAATGGCAGCATGCCAAGGCCTTGTTAAAAAACAGCACATCACTAAAACAAAGCAAGTGCTGATGTAGCACCAGCAAAGGCTCATTAATGACCCTGGATACAGAGTGCTCTTATATTTCATTATGTGCTTAACAGCCATACCTGCCTCTGCAGAAGAAAGGTCATTTCTGATGAACACTTTCTCATGTCCTATAATGATTCTATACCAGTGGTAAATACTAAGAGCTCTGGTTGTCCTGCTTACTCTGTATTTTTTTTCTTCCATAACGCCCTGGAATTTTAATTTTTTTTTAAATTACAAATCTTCTTTAGAGGAATAAATAACAAGATGCATCAGGTGAAGCTGAAACTGAAACTAAGACATTTTAGCTTGAAAATAACTCATTAGGATCTAAACAGGCCTTGGATGCTCAAGTACTATGTTCTGGGTGCTGGTATGTAAGATATAAAGTTATTAGAGAGCATCCTAAGGAGGGCTGTGAGGATGGTGAGGGGTCCAGAGGGGAAGCCATGCAAGGAGTGGCTGAGGTCACTGGGTCTGTTCAGCCTGGAGAAGAGGAGACTGAGGGGAGACCTCACTGCAGTCACAACTTCCTCACGAGGGGAAGAGGAGGGGCAGGCACTGATCTCTGCAGTGACCAGTGACAGGACCCGAGGGAATGGCCTAAAGCTGTGTCAGGGGAGGTTTGGGTTGGATATCAGGAAAAGGTTCTTCACCCAGAGGGTGGTTGGGCACTGGAACAGGCTCCCCAGGGAAGTGGTCACAGCACCAGCCTGACAGAGCTCAAGAAGCGCTTGGACAATGCTCTCAGGCACATGGTGTGATCCTGTGCAGGGCCAGGAGCTGGACTCGATGACCCCTGTGGGTCCCTTCCAGCTGGGGATTTCCCACGGCTCTGCGCTCGCCCGGCCCGAGCAGCAGCCGAGGGGACCCCGCCGGGACCTGCGGTGGCACCGCCCCGCTCCCGTCTCCAGGGCCGGGACCGCAGGGAGGAAGGGATTCCATTTCATGTAGGCAAGGAGGGGATAGGAAAAGCCCAAAGAAGGGCTAAGTGTGTAAAAGACTCTATTTTTGAAGCAGCAGCCTGCAAAGTGCTTGCTGCTCAGAGGTCAACATTTGTTTTGAAATAAGAATCTGGATGCTTGTTTGGGTTTGAGGTTTCTGTTTATCAGCATTCCCGGAGACTGTGACTAATTTTCTTCTTGTGGGAATTCTCAATAATATCTTCTCTCAAACCAGCAGACCACACACTCCTTCTTTGCTCTCTCTTGCAGGGATTGCAGAGAAGAGTGAAGGGATGAAAGTGAAAATAATAATTTCTGCCAAAAATAAGACTGGGGATGTACAGACAACTAGACTAAACACAATGAGGGGCACTGTTATATCTGGCCTCTTACTTGAACAAGATTGTTTCTAGATTTCCCTCTGTCCTTCCTTCCAATTTTTGGAAGCCATCAAGCTGTGCCCCTTCTGTCTCCATCCTCCACTTTTGATCTCTTCTAATTTATGTCCTCTTTGCATTGTCTCTGATGCATCTCAAAGTGCCAAAAGTGCAGACAGAACACAGACCACATGACCTCACACTTACCTGCATTTTACTGACAGACAAGAAGGGAGAGGACATCTCCACAGTTTGAAGGGGCAAAATGTTACCAAGAACTCATTTTGATTCTGCACAGATGTCTTTCAAAAATTGGAAGAACGGTTCCTTGCGTGTAAATAACTAAGAAATCCTCCTTTGTGCATGGCATTTATCTTCCTCAGATCTTTCAGGTGGAGGATCTTTCACGAACTTAGGTGTTAGAGTTGGTTGCAAAACCTCTTAATAACATCTTAATTTTTGCAATATCTGTTTTGCTGGGTAAGAGATTGATTTAACACTGGTCTATGAATGTAAACAGGTAGTATCTGTGTACACTGTGATGGACAATAAATACTGACCATGAAATATTTGGATACAATGAATAGGTAGTAAAAACAGTCTAGTGAAAATAAAGCTTTTTATATTTAAGTTGTAGTTTCAATCTTCTTAAAATATTTTTCCTCCATAGCCACGAGGGACAAAAGTTTTAAATTAAAAAATTCGGATTCTAGGAAGAATACACACTAATTAGCTGAGACTACCAAAACACTGTTGGGCCTGGGATAAACCACAAAGGGTTGAAAATACAACACACAGGGGAAGCCTTTACCTCTGATTATCAGTCTCCTAGAAACAACTGATTGCATAAAATGTCTGAAATCTCTGTTAACGTGTTGTGTAATCACTTAGCAGCAGGTAAGGATCCTGGACTGCACAGAGGATACCCCTAAACGACCCTTACAAATAAGGCCCATGAGGAGTTTCTGTCTCATTCAAATCCAAAAACTGTGGCTGTAATGTTTTCAGTTTTATTCTCTCCCATTCCCCTGGGCCCTTTTGCTTCCTCCCAGGCTGAGCTAGCGTCACTATGAAATGCAGCTGCATCTCCCTCTCACCCACATAATTCCCTATGGCATCTGGGAACAGAAGGGCAAAGGACTCTGGTGGGTATGGAGGGCACAAAGGTCTCCATGGACTGTTTCTACATCCATACTTAGAAGGGAAAACAGCAGAAACATTAGTAGTGAACATGTTATTACAGACTTCAACTTCAATCACGGAGCAGCTCCAGGAATGTTGCTCTGCGGATCCTGCCACCCTAAAAACCTCCCAGAGGCGCTTTGGGAATTTGTCCAAGATTCCACAAAACTCCTGGCCAAGCAGCAATACCTTGAACCTGCATCCAAATCTAAAGCATAGTCAAAAAAAAAAAAAAGTTGAACTTACCTTAAGTCCACTGGAAGTTATAATTACTAACAACTGCATCTTCCTTACGTACACCAGAGATTTATGTTGACTTACATGTCCAGGAAATGAGTCATTCATTGATGGAACTGGGACAAATTCCCATTCTAGGTGGAACCAAAAGAAGTCATAGCCATCACCCTCACAGCTGCAACCTCTTGTCCAAGGTCAATTGGATCCAGCTCCTCCCCAAAACCTGTTAGAAGTGGCACAAATTGCCAAAAAGCTTTGAGAGAACTGATTGCTCCTTGCAGGACTGCCAAAGTGAGAGCAAGTAAGCAAGCATCAGTCACCTGGAGGGGATGGCAAGAATCACTCAGATAACCTGCTTTTTAACCTGCTTTTCTGTCTTCTTCCACTTTTTAACAGGGTCACTCATTCTGCGCAGTGTAGCAGAACCAATTACACAACGTGGGTTTCAATCCTCTAATTACAGTGGCTGCTTCTGCCTTGATATTGCTGGAGGGAAACATCCGTGCAGCGAAGCTGCAGTGCCCGTGACAACTACATCATGTGCCATGCTGGTCAAACACTAAATTTCAGTGTCACCCTTCCTGGCAGTAATTAAACCTCACAATTAAAAAGGAATCACCATCAAGGCTGTGTACAAGGAAAATGTTTTCATATGAAACAAGGGACGCAATAAGAAAAATATTGTAACATAAAATAATCGATAGCATATATTTTTAAAAAGTCTCATTATTTTAAGGGCCAAAGGATGAAGCTTTTGTGATAATGAATAGTCTAATTTTTCATAACTGGAACTAGGTCAACAACAAATTAAATTACACAGCCAGCATGGAAAAGATGAATTGCAGGAAAATAAAAACCTGCCATTAAAATAGATTTCCAGCCTCTCTTGTTAACTGGGAAGGAAAAACCCAGTAATTTCAAGATGTCAGTGTCATGAAAAGGAGTTAGGCAGTGTCATGCTGCTTTCCAGCTTATGAAGTGCAGTGTTATAAGAACCAAAGAGATAAAATTTATACCAGGGTAGTAACATATAGAAACAACCAAAAAGTGATAGCACCCAGTTATGGAGTTCTTTCAGTATATAATTTATTGAAAAAATATGAGATCAATAGCTTGAAATTAAATCACGGTGTCAAAGCATAACAATGAGATATTTTTCTCTTTTTTTGCATTAAAACAGAAATAGTCAAGAGTGTGTCAAAGCATTTTACTAGTTTTAGGTACACGTCAAACATACTTGAAATCGAATCTGTGGAGCTCACTGCAGTGGTGAGAGGGAAATTAAGCACTCTTACACCCCAGCCATGGCGTGGCAAAGTGTGGGGCAGACGTGCTGCTGGAGCCTGGGGAGCTGGGCTGCTCTTGCTCTGCTGTTCCCTGTGGGTCAGTACCACACTCTGGGGAGATGGAAGGAGGCAGAGCAAGGTCTGCCTGAGTTCTCAGTGGCTCTTGTCTGGGGAGATGCAGGCCCTTGCCAGAAGTGAAGCATATGCAGAACCTTCATGATATCAGGACCTGTGCACTGCCAAGCAGTATGACACATACTGTGCTATAAACACTAATTATAAGAGCAATAAAACACTTATCTCCAAGATTGAAAGGTCAATGACAAAGCTCCACAAGAATATCTGTGTAAGAACAGTTGTGAGCGTATAAAAATCTGGCTTTGCTCTAGCTAGAGATGATGTTGCAAAACTATCAAACGGCTTTTTCCATTTTGCTGTGATTTTGTTTTGGAAGGAAATAGCCTAACACTCAGAAGTGTTCCAATTTTGATTGAGCTGAATATTTTAAAGCAATGCAGCTCTGTTGCTGCTTCTCTAAAGAGCACTGTTTATTAAGATTGTAAAGCCAATGCCTCAAATCCCAGAAATAAGACTGCTTGAACTTTGTGATTTGGGCTTTTGGTACCTAGGTATTATGATGTTGTCTTTAATTACATTAACATAACCTGTTGTTTCAAGGATTCCTGTTCATGTAGTAACTGGGAAACTATTCAGTATTCTTTTTGCCTTCCTTACTCAATGAGTGATTTCAGGGCTTAGTTAAAATGCCTCCTCCACATCAGGTTCTGCTTATGGAACTATTCACTTGAAGTGATGGATTAGCACTAATTTAATTACACTGTTTGAAGGCTTTCTTGTAAATATTGAGATATTTAAATATTTACATATTGAGGCCTTAAAAAGAGAGAAGACTCGATCTCTGCCAACAATTTTGCATAATTTGAGAGAAGGTGGCTCGACAATGCACATTAAACTGGTGCAAGCTGGACCAAGTACAGAGGCCATGCATGGGCCATGTGCTGGTTTGAAGCGAATTTGAAATTCAAAGGTAGATACACCAGAAATTTGCAGTACACCTAAATGAAATTCTTCTTCCAAAGGAGGAAAACTCAAAAGGAAGCAAATAACTTATCTTAATGATAATACACATTGCTGGTGACATGTCCAGCATAGTCTATCAGTAATTTACTTTAAAAAAGCAGTGCTCCTCACAGTAACAGAAGCAGCAGCAGCACCAGCAGCAGCAGCAGCAGCAGCAGGCGTCTGAATTTTTTTTTGGAGGATGAGATATTTGAGGTCAAGAGACAATGAGAAACAAGATATAGCCTGAAGAAAGGACAATACAGTGATATCCCTTGCTCCTCTGTTTCTCTCCATTTTGAATAGATTGGCAGCAATGAGTATTTCATCACAAGGAAAATCCCATTCATACGACCTATTTTCATCTAGTTACATGAGCTACCCTTCCCCTCCCCCTCCTAAAGGTTTTTTTACCATTTACTCAAATGTGCCCTGGAAATCACGAGGTGCTGAAAAGCAGCACCTCAGTGAGATGTGCTGAGATAAGTACCTCAGCTCACAAAGATCTAACAACGAATTTTAACAGGGGCTGATAGGATTATTCATCTAACATCCGTTTCTGGTTTTCCTGTGTGACATAGGGATAGACAGCATTAAATGGTGGCTTCTCTGTATTTAGTACTCCCAGCATCAACTGAAAAGAATAGGATATGCAAGGGTCTGAAAAATGGGTCCACAGAAATGTAACAATTGCACCAAAAAATGGGTGCTACCTGCTGTGACCATAACATTTTTCTATTTCAGTAAGAGATTATGATACCATCACTCTTCTCTGCCACCACCTGAGTACATATTTGGAAGAAAATGGGCAAAACCTCTACCTTCTGCACAAAAACCTACAAGGAAGTTGCTTACAAAAAGGGAAAAAAACCACAGAAACAACAAGATGCCTGAATTTCTCTGCAGTCAAGGGCAGTTTCCACAGCTAATACCTGTGACTGAAGGGTGCTTCTGGAGGCAGCTGCACTAGAGAATTTCTAGGTTGTGTTTGAACTGGAAGGTGTAACTTAATTTGGCTCATTTTTTCCTTTATATCAGCCTCCCACATTATTTTAAAGATTTCCAGTGAACAGCTTATGATGGGCAATTTTGCAGTGAACTTGAGAATCTAAATCACTAAATATATCTAAATCACTAAATCCCAGCTAATCCTGTCACTACAGTGAGTCACAAAAAGCAAGAAGCTTAATTGTATAAATGTGAAAAGGATGAGGGACAGACTTCCGCATTCTCTTTCAAAGCTTTTAGTATTAACACCTTAAAAAACATCCTGGTTGTGTTTTCCACAGTTTGTTTCTGCCCACCCCCCTCTCCTTTCCCCACCCTTTGCAGAGACCACCAGCAACATTAAGCCAAATTAAAGCTCTGTTCCACTGCAGATGGTATAAAGTGGGAAGGACCAACAAGTCTGTGCACTGCAGATACCAGAGACTGAAATCCATCAAGTCACTGGCTTTACCCCTCACTCCCATAGGGAAATGCAGGGAGGCAAAAGCAGTTTTTATTTCTACAGGGAGCTTAAAATAGCTGTAAAAATCTCACAGTATAGTCATTATGATGCTAAAACAACTCACAAAAAAAAAACAAACCCTGAAACTGAATGTAATTTATTAACCTGATAGCACAACAAAAGCTGGCAGAAATATTAAAGTGTATCTCTGTGTTTTTCCATACTTCTTTCCTACAGCCCCTCTGAAACAGCTTTCATATCCACAGAAAACTCAAAAAGAAAGTGAATAATAAGAAGGGTTTTCTTCCCTTCTTTTCTCAGATGCAGGGTTCATTGCAATTACTTGCGACAATGCAGGGTAACCGTTTCAGTCAAAGTGTGACCAGCAAGTTGCTGATATTGCTTAAAACGTTTTACTTCTGAAATTACCATGACTCCCCTCACTCTAAGGATCATTAGAATGAGTACTGCCACAGGGAGCTTCAGAGAATTGTTCCTGTTACATATGCAGTGTACTGAAACACAGGAGAATAAAGTGATGTATTTAAGACCACACAGGAAATTTGTGGAAGAGCAGAGAGTTAAAGTAAACCCTCCCAAGTTCCAGTTTTGTGTTCTTACCACTTCATCAACTCTTCCTCCCAACTACTTCAAACTGTGTCACAGCACAGCCTTTTTCAGCCACAACCATTTCCTTCTCTGGCCATATAAAAAAAACCTACTGAGCCAATTAGTTAATTAGGATTTTGTCCAGAGGCAGGGATGAAGATTTGAGGAAAATAAAATGGAAAAGAATATAAGGACTAGGAAAAAAACCAAACAATAAACCTGGAAAGAAAGTGGTTTTCTGCTCAACAGTGCAGTTCAGAACAATAGCCAGAAAAAAAAATTAAACTTGCCCTGTCTCTGTCCTAGTGTGACCTGTTAAATCATATTTAAATTCATGATTGTGATAGTGAGTGTTCTGCGATGGTAAGTGCCACAGAGCATAGCCTTTTTATCTTAAGAAACTTGTTCATATTTGAATAATATTGAAATCATGAAGCAATCTCAGCAGCACTGCTTCCACTCAAAACTTTCTACAAGTCTTTTTAGGGTTTCCACAAGGCTTTTGTTCAGGGATCCCAAAGTCTTCTATCCCTCATACTACATATATCTACTTAATGAATATCAGCAAGTTTAGATTCTTACAACATTTTTGGGAGTGCTCAGGATAACAATTATTTCGAACTATTTCTGAAGGTACCACAGGACACACTGTGCAGTCTCATCTATGCTGGGCTGTAGGCAAAACAATTTCAGGCTCAGTCCTAAAGGACACTGCTTGATCTCCTGGGAGCAGAACATTTGATCCACAGTTTTGGGGTTTCATTACTGAAACTGGAGGTGTCTTTACAGATGACTCTCAGCTGTTCTGTCTGGCTTGGAGAGACTTGGTCATCTCTGTGGTCAAAGGAGCAAAGGGAAGAATACTTGCCTCCCTCGCTGCTCTGTACTGGGAAATTTTAGCCGTGAAAGATCCCAGCAAAAATTCCAACAAAGTGCCAGACTGAGCTGGCAGTGTGGGTGGGCTGTGCAAGGCTTGCTACGCATTGCAAAATTCAGCTAATTCGCTGAAAATATTGTTTCATCATCCTACTGCATGACTTGATAGGGATGGTTCCTTTTAATGGGGCTGTTTTATAATACATGAGTCACTTATTGCTAATGGCCATCTACTTTGCCTTTGTAGGTAAATCATGGGCTATTACCCAGTGAATTGACTCAGAAAAGTAATGTCCTATTTATAGAAAAATACAAGAGACAGTACACACCAAAAAACCCCTAAAAAACCATTGTGTAATTTTCTTTGCCTTCAACCAAGGGAAAGCTTTCAGTAACACAAAAATTGAAATGAAAATAGGGTTATTAAAGTCATTTTGAGGGATGCCAAGAACATTTGAAATGATTTTCATCTTTCACATTTGCAGACAGTGATGACAACATCCACTCTATGGTCAAAACATTTCTGGGCCTCACAAGAACTTCATTTCTGCCGGGAGGCAGAATCTGGTGACTGCGGCTTCTTTCCACACCGCTTTGTTTCCTCCCTCTTGGCACTGCAATAGGTATTGTGTGAAGCCCAGCAGAGCTGCGATACTGTGGCTTGATTAGGATTCTCAGCAGGGCCCCTCCTGCTGAGAATTGTTATTTTCCTGGTACTTAACAGAGCATGAGTAGTAAGGGTTAGATGGTGAAACACAAAGTAACTTATAGATAGGCTGAGCCTCATTTTCTGATGATAGAAATTGCCATTATACTTTGTGTTCCCTCAAGTTTGTGGTCTGTTGATACCATTTGTTTTAATATATGTAAATAGCAACCAGCTACCATGGCTATGATGATATCAAGCACTAAAAATACGCTAAAAGGGCATTTGCAGTTTGTCCTGCATACTAGAAAGGAAATTCATCTCTTGAATAAAATTGATTCCTTAAGATCACCACAAAATTTATAAGAATATAAAAATATCTTTAAAGAAAGTCTTCAAAGCTGTGTGAGGTCAAAGAGACTAAGAACAAAAGGGTACCCATTTATCTTCCTAATCTGTGTTGTCCTAGTGGGAACTTGGAACAGACAAAAGATCATAAAATAGGATTTGTAAGCTCTGATCTTGCTCTTCTTCTTCCTGCTACGTGACCTTGTACAAACCACTAGAATTGCTCCTAAGGAGTCCTACAAGAATTTAACAATATTTTAATCCTTAGTCCCGTCTCCTCGCTGATGTCAATAAACTATTGTGCATCTTTTTTCTGTTTCTGTAAAATCTGATGAAAAAACCTCATCACTGATAGATATCTTTATCAGAAGTATTTTTTTATTCTTTTCCAGTAAAAAATTACCAGAGTTGATCTAAGGTCTTTGCTACGTTATTTCTGCAGCCCTTTTGCCCATAAGATGCTTCGTCTTTACCTTTGTGTAACACTGAGAAGTTGTTCCTCCTTATTTAATTTATCAACGTCTACATAAATCTTCAGATCTTTGAAAAGCCACTAAAAATCTCAGAATATTTTTTTCTATAACTCTATTCAAACATACTCTTTTCTATTATTTATGGTGGGTCTTTTAAAGCAACCTTGCTGGTTTCTATGATATACTGACATTTTGTCTTGCTGAAATTGACTGTATGGATCCTTAGTGATTCAAATGTTCCACTCCCTTTTTTTCTGCAAGTCCCTTTGGTGGTGCACTGAATTCAGCTGGCTCAGGAAAAGTAGTGTGAAAATATTCTTGCCACTCTCACAGCCTCAGAGACCATCTATCAATTTTATTAGAAATTCTGGCAGAAAAGCTGTATGAGCATGAAGATTCTCGGCATCATGTGACAAGATGCGTGTTCTCTCTGACAAAAAGCATTAATTCCTATTTCTGGAAAAGAAACAGAGGAATTGGCTTAATGCTGTATTTCTCTAATAAAAAGATATGATAGAAAACTGATGAATGGTTCCTAGATGAAAGTTAAAAAAACCCCAAAACATCTATTTCAGGCATAAGGTTTACATGGAAGGAACATCTCACGTTGCTCAACTTCTAGAGCATGTATGCTTTCACCACTTCTGATGCAACCACTACCTTCTCGTGCAAGGCTGCCAGCTCAGGAGAACAGAACGAATCCTGGGCAGCTTAGGGGGTGCACTGTTGGAAACACAGCATGGGCGCTGCTTCCATGCATTGCAAACAGCAACTGTGGAATCTGGACATGTTATGGCAAAACCAGCCAAGTTCTCTCATTGCACTACTTGGCACATGGCACTTTTTCATCTGAAAAATATTTAGCTCTCACTCTGAAAGTTGTTTTCGGTAACAGCTTTAAAGTTGATCAGTCTATGAAAGCACAATAGTGGGGCTTAAACTCATTTTCAGTGCCAGGCAATGAAATGGGACACGATCATTAACTGGCACTTGACAGAAGTGTTACTGGAAACTTCCCAGCAGCCTAACAAATGAGTGCTACATCAGGGGCCCAGCTCGGCTAAAAGATGACACTTTGCTAGACAGTTCCTTGGCAAAAACAGAGGGAGAGAGCTGACGGATCTGATGTCATGGGAAGATGGATTCAAACTTGTTTTCAAGAAAAAGCAGCTTAACAACTTTAGATTAATGAAGGACTTTGGTCTCGTATTGGACGTATCTTAGAAATTTTGGGTGTGCTTCAGTGCTATCTCTATATTTTCTATTTTAGCCTGTTTGCCATATTAAAAGAAATAAATCAGGATGAACCCAAGTGTATGACTTTGACTGAAATTCACTGGAATCAGTTCAGTAACAGCTGTCACAGAACAACGTAAACCAGCATGCATCTACTCCCCACCATCATTTTCTTCAAGAGATGACCATAATTTTTGGACATTACTGAAATCAGTAAACCCATGGCTCATGTTATGACAAAGAAGAATTACCATGACATTTAATTCAAAGTAATACAAATCACTTGATTTGTACAAAGGAGCGTTAAAACACTGAAGTGTAAAAAATTAATTTTTTAAAAAAGGACTTTGTAGTTAAATATTTTAGGCCTCCTTGGCTAGCTATTTTAGAGAAAAATATTTCAATTATTTTGTTAAGACACATGGATGTAAGCATGCAGTCCTTCAAATACCAGCTGTTTAAGAGCAGTACAAGAATCAGTGTAAGTTATGCAATCACTGCTATGCACTGGTGAACCAGCAAGAGTCATCAAGAGCTTTTACTGCAAGAGTAGCTGTAATTGCTATTTCAGTTTTGCCTGTGGCCTCATTGCTGATTTCTAAATCTTAATATTGAATTTCAGAGTGTAAGGTGGAAGAGGAAAGGGATGCAGGATCCCTATTCTAATAGAAGAATTCTGGATCCCTGTCAGGAAGGAAGATACTACAGACAAGAAAGTGAGAAGAATCAGAAGGACAGTGGCAGAAAATAATGTATAGCCTGGAGAAGAGATTATTTTTCTGAGGAGGTTACTAAGAAGCGCACTCACAGCAGTGCGTATCAGGAGGATGAGAGACAACAAATGGAAAGAGAGATTATACAGGGTATAAAGAAAAACCTTTACACTCTGAGGACAGCCAGGCAGAGGAATATGCCCGGGGAGGTTGTGCAGTCTCCGTCCTTAGAGGGTTTCCATCCTTAGAGGGTACTGGACAAAGCCCTGAGCAATTTGGTCTGATCTCAGTTGACCTTGCCTTGAGCAGGAAGTTGGACTAGAGACTTTCTGAGGTCCCTTCCTAACTAAATTCCCTTATGGTCCTGTGAATGATAGAACATGTGCTATTTCATACTGGGAAAGAAGTGATAAAGTGCAAAGGAGACAGAAGGAATAAAAATGGGTGGAGGAGTGCAAAATGTAGCATTGATATACTCCTGTTTAGATCAGAGGCTTATAGGTTAGATAGACTTGCAACTGTTTGTGTTTTTATTTATTTACTTGAGTTTAGAGAGCAGAATGTCTTGTGACCACTATCCAGGTCACCAACCAATTATTAGGAATGCTGAAACTCACCATCTGTCAATTTGCTTTCACAATGATGCAGTAAGGCAACATTTTAGAAGTTGAAACCCACCTGTCTGGTGGCACCAGGCTCTATGAGGAAGCTGGGTTTTTGTTTAACTAGTGAAACAAAGACAAATCACCCAGGAAAACTACACCAAAAACCAGACCAAACCTTACATGTTTTATCCTCACTTTCCATTCTGGTTTGGGCTTGATCATTAAATTCTTATTGGAGGTACTGCTCATTTACTTGAATTCACAGAAAATCTTCTCAGTCTTTTCAGACATTTAGAAATCACAGCACCCAAAAAGGTTAATGCATTTTCTTTGGGACAGTTTTTATTTTTTCTTTTGCTACAGTATGTAAATTACAAGCTTGGGTGACTTTCAAAGACAGTTATTTACTCCTTTTGCCAAAGGAAGCTTAAGATAAATTTGTTACAAATAACTTTGACTCCTTTCAGCTGTTCTTGGTTTTACATTACAGTACAAAGTAGGCAAACACGTTTCCTTAGGAGGGTAACATCCCTTTAGGGTATTGAGTGGAACAGCACCCAGTCACACAAGAATCTGGACTTCCAATGTACTCTGTTTACTTGATAGTTCAAACTTGCCCTTTACTACCAAGAACCCTAAACAAGAGTTTCCTTTTTTGTTACAATACTTCCTACTCCTTGTCACCAGGGCTACTATGCATTTTCCAGGTATGAAAGCAAAGATAATGGAAAAAAAAATTAAAACAAAGGCTGTGTCTAGATCACAAACTTCTGCTGGCATATCTGGGCTGTGGAACGCCTGCTTCCTTACACTGTCTTGAGAAGAAACCTGTAGTATAGCATGGCTATGCTACAGCACAGTGCCTTTCTTGGTCTAGTCTTGGCTGTTTGGGGTGAAGGTGTTAATTATGTGGTCAGATTTTTTGTCAGCATAATGCTGAATCTACATAAAAAGTCTTGTTGGTTTTTTCTTTATCACAAGAATCTCTTTGAAATAATTATGCTCAAAGAATAAACAGGAAGGTGGGGGTTTCTAGCAGGGTGCTGAAGGTGATTAAGTGGCACAACTTTTCTGAAGGTACACTTGCAGCCTGAAATCCAGTCATATTTTATGAAAATATTTTTAACTACTGTCAAGTATGGAACCATTCCCTGAATTTTCCTACCAATTACAAATGTTTTTAACTCAGCACAGTTTGGTTCCCCTACCACCAAGCAGAACAGCCATAAAGACAGTGGCAGGGAAGGAAACAGAATAAATAAAAAGTTATACACAAAAGGCTTTAAAATGCACCAAGTGTGTGTGTGAAGGGGAAGCCTTTTCCCACTGTTTTCTTCCTCCTGAAACAATCTTAGCTGTTGCTTGGTATTATTTTACCTCAAACACTCTGTGTTTGAGACAAGAGTAATAACTGTTCAAATCCACTATTTCTTTTTGCTTTGATTTACCTGTCTGTAAGATCCTAACCCCTCAGGTCACCCAGGTGGAAGCAATGTCACCAGTATTCCAAAGAGACCAGAACACATAGGAAGGTCAACATCAGGCCCACCCGCACACTCTTTGGAGCTCCAACGCAAAGCAAATTTTGTTCTGTTGGTAGCTGCAAGTTTAATAATGTACTACGGACCATGCAAACGATTTGTGCTGACAGAATTGTCACACGAAGCAAGAATTTGCACCATCAGCTTTTCATAAAGGAACGCCAACAGAAATTGGATCCAGATTCGAACCTTGGTTGCAACTGAGGAGTGAGCAGCTCAGACCAGGATCTGGACAGCCTGCGCACATGGGCCCTTTCTGCTCCCTCACATCCCGGGAGACTTTGCAGGGGTGCTACCTGGGCATGGCTTGGGAAGGCTGAAGAGATGCTCCAAGTCACAAGCGTAGGGTATCTGAGTTACACAGAATGTCTGGCTGCTCACTTTTCCCTGGGTACCTGTTGGTGAAGTGCTGCCCAACCTCCTCGTGATCTTGGAGGCAGTTCTGCTGATACGAGTGAGTCTTTGCACCAGGAATGTAGCACAAAGAGAACATACCAGGATTTCGGCCACTGGTTTGAAACTGAAACACTTTTTAAAAATTGCTTTGATTTTAAATAGCTTTATAGTTTTAAATAAAATAATTATTTTAAAATAGTTTTAATTAAGTGAACCTAGAAATTGTGGATCTTTGATATCCATGTCTGATATACTTTTGAATAAATAGATCTATAAATACCTCTTGATCTTTTTGGTGATGAAGTGCACAAAAAGTTAAAAATATTTTTTTTAAGCTGAAATGCACAGTTGTCTCTTTAGGCATAAACTTAATATCCAGAAACACACAGTACAAAGTTACAGAAACCCAAAATATATTCTAACTACATAGTCACTATAAATACATACTTTAACTGAATGCATGCTTTTTAATTACTCTGTGAGTAAATTGCCAAAAAAGAAAATTAAGCTTCTCTTTGAAAGAAGAACTAAATAAATAAACAAACAAACCCAGAATTCAAATAATAAACTGAACCAGCCAGTAACACTCTAAAATACAAAAGTGTCTTTCCCTTTCTCCTTTAGAGTAGCCCAGCATGATGATACTCTTGAGGACAACAAACAAACAAAAAACCCCCAAACTACTGCTCTCAAGCTTCATTCTAAAAGCAAAAGTTTTCATTAATTTGGGCATTTGAAATTTGCTAGTTTAGTATAAAGCTGCACATGAGGCTCCCTAGGGTATAAATAAACTAAGCCTCCACAGTGAAAACCAAAAGATAAATACATGCAGTTTATTCTAGAAAAAACATGATTTTAACTTTGACTTTAAAAACCCCTTAAGTGTAACAGTGCATTAGGAACAATCAAGCTCACGAGAGGGACAATTTGCTTGCAAATGTCAGAAAGCATGATCTTTAATGTTATAATTCTGAGCAGTATCTCAAAGATTTCACTTCATAGCATTTTACAAAATAATATCCTAAACCTGAACACACTGCATCATACAAGGTTAGTAAGCAGGAAATCACAGAGTGGAGTGAAGTGGACCCCTCGAAAATGCTGTTTCCTGAGGTGTAAAAGGAATCGTTTCACACTCACGCCGTCAGCAGGGCTGGACCATTGTGCTCTGTGCAAGAACAGCTGCCACATCCTGACCAGAGTGTGGCCCAAAGGCCTGTGTACCTAATTCTCACCTTCACTGTCCTGTCAGTGTTTCTCTCACCACCACACAGGGAGGGCTGAGCACCAAGTGGTAGAAATACCCATTTAAAATGTCTCTTTGTACTGATCTAAATTTGTTTGTAAAGCTCATAGACAAAGAACAGATTTTACAAGACAGGTCTCAGAACTGCAGGGCAAATAGATGCAAATGTGCTTTATCAGCTGGAACAAGTGCCCTGGAATACTAACATGCTGTGGATCTGCAGTGAACCTCTGAATCTCTTCTGTTGGATCAGCCCCACTTTACATAACTTTCACTCATTGGCAGAGGCTGCAGTCACACAGTTCCATGATCCTGTGCACTCATTCGGGATAAATCAGACATGAGCCCTAATTCCAATAAATATTCATAGGCAAAGGCAAGGATCATTATTCCCCACTTACGGAGGAGAAACTGAGGCACAAAGTGATTACTCCAAGTCAGTGGCATAGCTGGAGGAAAATCCAGTGGGTGCCACACCTGCTACCAGGTGCTTTAAAATTGGCCAAAGCCACTTGATTATTTAATATGAAAAATTTACTAAACATCTTTTGTTTCTGTGTTTAGTGAGACCAGTGATTTCTTTTTTAACCTTCCATTTCTAAAACAACCCACATGATACTGAGAGTAAAGGTCCAAGAAATTTAGTGAAATCTGCCAGCAGATTTATCCCATTCATGATATTCACTGCAAGCTATAAGATACAGGGTCAGCCTGGTAATCACCAAATGAGGGCTCTGTGAATGCCACTGCACTCTTCTCACTCCACCCAAATAATTACATGGCTCACCAGGAGAAATAAAATGGATAAAAACAGTAAGACTTAGAAAAAAAATAATGTTTCCATAAAACAGAGACTTATTGCATGATAGCTGGAGGCAACACCTTTGCACAAACAGCTGTAAATTAAAGCTGTCCTTTTACTAAGCTTCCAGAGATTGCTTACACAATGTGTGGCAATGGGAGAGAATATAGAAGACAGTTAATTTTCTTCCTTCTTCTTCACTTGCTCAAGTGGATGAAAAGCTACTTGCCTACTCTCAAAAGGATGAACGTAATAACTTTTTATGCTCCCATACCACACTGCTACACTTGTGAACAGATGTGAACATTTTCCCACCTGATTGCTAAACTAAAATTTTCTTGATTTCTAAGTAAATGTGAAAGTATATCATCAAATACACATCACCTGCAGGTGGCAAGTGTTAGAGAACTTGAAATCACAATTTTGTTCTACCCTCTCCAGCAACCACTGGTGAGCTCTCAACGTGCTCTCTCCACTCCTTTCAGCTATGAGAAGGCTATCCAGTGTTTAAGTTCTTCCACACGCTGCAGTATCTGTGTATAATAGAAATCCATGTTGGCTGCAAAATCAGTACACACAGGGGATTCCATGTCACCAAAGGTGCAGTACAGTGCAGTTCCTCCAATGCTGAGGAAAACAGTTGCTATGCACAGCAGGATCAGCAAAATACAGGAGCCACCAGACACTTCATCTGTAAATAAGAGCAGAAAAGATGAAAAAGGATGCTATACAAAGCAATACAAATGCATTTCAGAAAACCTGAGATAGGTTTTTACCATGAATGAGTCAGAAGGTAAACACCAAATAATGCTCACCATGTCAAAGGGACCACAACACATACTAGGAATTTTACATTTCTCAGTCTTTTCAGAAACCTAAATAATTACATTGCTTCATTTCTGCAGTCTGTGTACCTGTCCTAGCTGAGATTGCTTGTGGAGTCATTCCACACTGAAGCAAAATACGCTCACCTGTGAGAATGCCCCACAACCAAAGCCTTCCTTCATGGAACAGCTGAAATGAAACAAGGCTTTGAAACTGAACCAAATGGAAACATTCTTGCTTCATTTGTAATGACACTGACTGCACTACAATGAACTGCTTGTGATTACTCTCACATTTTGACTACAGACACAAAACCTTCAGTGTAGGCTAATTTTACATCAATGAGGGGTTATTTTACATCTCTGTTATTCTCTGCTGATTCTTTGCATGATTGTTTATTCCAGAGTAGGGTAATGCAGAGGTTGCAGAGGTGCTGCTACATCCTCACAACCTCACTTGTCCTTGCTAATCCGTGTGCACGAACAACATCAGCATCTTCTGTCAGACTGACATGGCTCTAAGAAAATTTCTGTACTCCCTTCACTCTACACCAGGGAGAAGAAATGGCATAAAAAAAACCATTCAAGTGATTTTTTTGTGTCTGTCTGAAATCAGATTTAAAGTAATAATAATAATAATAATAATAATATAAAAAAACTTTCCTTTTGAATCACTAAATCCTTGGGGAAAAATAATAGAAAAAACTCTAATTGGAATTTTAAATAAAACATAAATACTTTTAACATAATTTCAAGAAAAAGATGGGATAGGGTCTCTTTTAGCCTGTGACTGTTTGAGACATGCTAATGCACTTTTAAGGACTAATTTATACCATTTAGTGGCTGGCATACACAGTAGATAGCACTTTCTATATGATTAGCAACCAAAAGTACTTTTCTTAATAACTCTTCAGTTTGAATAATAGAGACCTTTAACTTCAAAAAAAAACTGTAACAGAATAACATACTGTGTTTCTCATGAGACTATTTAGCCCATCAAAAAGACAGTAAGGTGTAAATCCAGATTTAATGACAGCTAGCAAATATGTATGGATGTTAAATTACAAAGCAAGGTTAAAATCTGACACCCTCCGACCCCATGGTCTACTGGAAAGGGTTGGAAATGTACCCATGGACAAAGCACAACAAACTTGTTTCTTTTGCATGCCTCTACCTACACAGTAGATGGATTTAGGGAGAAAGCCTACACCTCCCACCTCTAAGTAATGAACATTAATGAAAGGACTTCAATTGTCTGTCACTTGTACATCATTCAGCCGGAGAAAAAACAGCAGTGACTTTGTTCTGAACCAAGCCTTAAAACAGAAGTGTGCTCATTGTATCCTTCTGTAGTCTTGTCACCCAAACCTGGTACGGATTAACAATCTTTGATCAATCACCTTTACTTACTAAGTTTTAAAAAAACAAGAGAGTATGTTCCATAAATGCCTGCTTTGCTGTTGTGAACAAAAAGATTGTAAAAAAAATTTGCACCCCAAGAGCGCAACCCATGAATTAACAGCTTTAAACTACCTTGATCCAATGTGTCTTCCATTTCTTGGAATCTCACTCTTCTTTTTGTTTGCCTTTGCTGGACTTGGGCAATTGTTTTTCCATCCCTGTCATCTCTCTTCTTTAGTATAGACACCAATCCTTCCACTGGGGCGATCTATCAGGAAAGTCAGTGAGTGGCACAAGAGATGTTAAATAGAGCTCATGCTTCGATTTCTCACAATGACTCAGGGAGGAAACAACCTAAAAAGTGAATAAATAGGTTCCAGTCTACTTTTCTTAAATATTGCAGCACTTGTGAAACCTCCTTCTTGAAGACATCAAGCCCTGAACACACAGGACAGCTGCAGTATCATTCTGCTGCTTACTGACACCTCTTGCCCTTAATTGTTATAAAAGTTAAATACACACACGTTTACTGCTTGGATCGTACTTTGTGTTCCTTTGTAAGCTCACATGGGCTGGGGCAGTGGTGAGGCGGATTTGTGTCAAAATCACTATCATCAGAGGGCAATAAGAAGTCAATGACACACTGCTGCTGCCTCCCCAAAGATATAATCCTGCAGAGACCATCAAATACTTACTGTGAGATTAATTTTCCAGCACTGCAATTGGTTCCCCAGGGGGGACAAGCAGCTACAGCGGGGCTACAAAACCAAAGAGAGGAAACACCAGGGAAAAAGAAAGCTTCAGTGCTCTGGATAGATTCCAGCTCCACGTTGTAATAAGCTCTCTGGATATTTTGAGCAGCAGCTCAAAAATCCTTCCCTACAGGCTGGTCACCCAAACAGCTTGCACAAACAGCGATACGGTCGACAAGTCAATAAACCCCAACTTCTCTTTTCTTTGCTGTAGTATTTGGATTAGTTGCAAGAATATATGCTAAGCCATACTGGGATGGCTGAGCAGTCTGTAACTTCCTAGTTATTAATGAAATGAAAGTAGGTGAAGCATCAGGAGAAAAACGCTTTCCTAAGCAAGAAGTTCCCGGTGTGCTAGAAACAGAGAACTTTAAGTAGAAAGTATGTTTAGAATTGCCCCTTTTTTTACCTTGTGAGCATCCTTGCCTCAAAAAGTCGTAATTATTTCTTCCTAGATCTTAGTAGGACTTTAAAAAACTTAATTCTGTAGATCAGCAATAACAATTGTTAAATTGAAAAGTAATATGTATACATTCATACTACAGATAAAACATATCACATTTAAAAATGAATTTGCAACTCATCTATTAGATGATCCCAAGTGCCTCTAACTTTCACAAAAACTCAAAAACCCCCAACTTTCCAAGTAACACTGTAGCTGCAGATAACTGACTGCTTAAGCCTATCTACAACGTAAGCTAGAAGACCACCCATAAAAACTTGTTTGCATTGCATTTCCAAGAGCTGGAGAAAAACAGAAAACGAACAACTTCATAACTTAAGTCCTTAAGCTCGCCTCATGCTGCGAGCTTATATAATGCATCGATGCACGCTGTAGTCAGAGAGACGGTGCACTGCACACAGCGAGATGCAGGGCACAATCCAGTAGGCACTGGAGCAGCTTTTAACTGATAAATGTAACATTTAACTGATAAATGCGGCAACTACACTTGCAGGTCTCTGGCCTGGCAGTATTTTATAGCCCTCAAATGGACAAATAACATTACCCTACACAGCTCAGAGCTGGGCACTGTGGGTGTATGCCTATAGCCTAGTAACTTTTCCAAAATCACAACTGAGAGGATAAAATTGATCTCTGCCACACTTTTGATACTCACTTTCCCTTTTGTTTATCTGCTCAAGAGCTTGAAGGGATTATTTAATGAAACAATGCAAGGAAGTACTTGGAAAGTAGTGAAAGTGTGGAGGCGGTGGAAATAAATTGTTTAAGTCAATGTCCAGAGGACCAGTAGCTGGCACAAATGACCCAGAAATAATAGTCTGCAAGTGTCTTATCACAACAGATGAGTGCACCGAGGTGAAGCTTCAGCTGGTAATGGTAAATTAGCCTTGCAAAACTGCCACGAAAATTTAACAGGCCAGCAGAAAAATCAACACTTATGTTTCCTTGTTGTGACAAGGAAGGGGGATTATATACGAGTGCTTTAATTTGACTTATTTATTTGGAAGGGTGGAGATGAAATGATATCCTTTAGTAGAGTGGATTATTTTAAGCTTCTGCTTACAGCATTGCTTTCATAAAGAGGATCAATGGCTCCTCCCACACCACCCACACAGCGGGCTGGCTGTTGCCAGGCATAGTCATTCCCAAGTGGCTTGGACTGCACAAGGTGGGAATGTCACCTAGGGATGGCAGGGCATTCACACCAGTCTGCCCTAAGATTAGATGTGGTGGTCCATTCTGCAAGTCATCATTCCAACCTGAGGCACCTCATTTTGTCTGTTGGCCCTTGGTAGTTTCTGAATGACTGTGTCACAAACTCGGGTCTTCTCCAAGCTTAAAAACAGAGGGCTATCCTTGACAGGATTATGTGGAAATGTGTTTCAGTAATTACGGTTACATAAAGGGCTTTTTGGAGGAAAGACTTGCTACAATGAGGTTCATTTACTTTCCCTGTCAGCCTACATGGCTACATTTCAGGATTTACTTTAAATGTATAAAGAACTAATTTGACACAGCACAGGTTTCTCTACTCTGAACATCTTCTTTTGCTAAGAAAAGAGAGAGCAAGTGCTTTTGATTTTGCAATAAAATCAGTGTGGCCAGTGTTACTTCCCTATCCCAACAAAAGCCATAAACTGTATTGTGAAAAATGGCCCCTTTACATGATATGTAATTTATACCTAGAATAGAATCACAGAATATGTTGAGTTGGAAGGGACCCACAAAGATCATCAAAGTCCAACTCCTGGCCCTGCACAGGACATCCCAAGGATCACACCCAATGCCTGAGAGCATTGTCCAAGTGCTTCTTGAACTCTGTCAGGCTGGTGCTGTGACCACTTCCCTGGGGAGCCTGTTCCAGGGCCCAACCACCCTCTGGGTGAAGAACCTTTTCCCGATATCCAACCTAAACTTCTCCTGACTCAGCTCCGTGCCATGACTATGCTTCATCTGCCATACTTCATCTGCCTTTGAATTTCATGAGTTATGCAGTTAAAGCTTTTTGTCTTTGTCTGCAATACACAAAGTGATTATATTAGATCCATCTCCCACTAATCAAACATCCAAGGAGAAGGACTTAGCTGCCACACAAGACGAAGTTTTACATCCCACTCTTCAGGAGGCAGGAGGAATTAAAAAAGGCAGAATATATTATTTAAATTGGAAGTTAACGAGGGAACTGTGGTTAATACAGTTGACCACAAGTCAAGCAGAGGCTTGACTTGAACCATAGGCAGAAAAACACAGGCTTGCACCAGACTGCTCTGCAAACAGCTCTTACATGAAAAGGTGGCATAAAGGACCCTGTTGAAACATCAGATATTTTCTTAATTATAAGCTGGATAATTAACAAAAGATAGAGTAACTGAGCTTACTCAGCTCTGCTGGCCTTCACAAAATCTTTAGACTGGAGCTTTTATAGTCACTGTACAGGAGCTGAAAGTGGCATGCGGTTGTGTGGTGGCATTTTCACCAACAGTCAAAATGGAAAGCAGCAATGAATGTTGGTTAATGGAAACTCTGTTAAATAAAGCTTTTCTCTTTTCCCCACCATTAACAGAAAGTGAATCTGCTTCAATGAAAAGTTTTACACTTTTCAGATAAATTTTAATAACCAGGTTGCAAAATTAGAAAAAAATAAACTCTAATTAAACTGTCTCTTCTCTGTTTAAAACAACATTTGCTAATAAAATATCAAAAAGCTTCTTACATTGTGCTTATTTTCAACAAATATGATGTGCATATGTATATATTAATAAACACACTGGACACAGCTATGAAAATAAGGCCTTGTAATTCAAGTTCTTAGAGAAAACAGATTGAAGTTGACAATCAGAATTAGTTGTAGCATATAGATGTAAATAAAAACCCCCAAATGGAGGCGCTACAAACTGGGAGCTAGGAAGAAAACCTCATTGTATGAAGTAGTTTGGTCTGAGTGCAGAGAACTACTCAAGAAGTTTTGTTTATGTATTCTTCTGTGGGCTGTATTCCTTATTCAGTTACTTGGCAAAAGACTGTAGTTTTATTACAAGCAATACCAGATTTTTTAAAAGCAGTAATCCACAAAATGACAAAACCCACGACTGCCCTGTGTTACATTAAAAGCAGCAGACAAACCTCTTTGCTAATAAAATCCATTAGATATGTGAGTAATTTGAGCTTGAAAAGGAGCTATCTTAGCAGATTCAGTACTCATACCACAGCTACAGACGGTAACTATTTTTCCTGCTGATACACTTACCGGGCAAGTACCTGAGCTCCTTTACACAGCAACAAATACCTCAGATACTGTGTAAGCACTTCACATGGAAGCCTAGTTCTTGCAAACTCAAAGCTACAGGACCCAAGCCAAACAAGAGAACAGAGGATCCAAAACATTGCCTCCAAACCTAGTGGAGACTTCATTTCTTGGTATACAAACTGCCATCCAAAAACTTTATGCTTTAGTAGACAGTCTCACTATCTTTGCTTCTTAAAAAGAATCTCCCAATTATAATTTTCTAATAAGATTTTACTCACTTCCCTAACTGCCACTCACATAAAAAGTTGATGCTACAACCTTTTCTTTTATATGGCAAAATGCAACTTTATTGAGGTTACAATTTGTTTTGCCACTGGTATGCCATTTCATTCCCCTAGAAATGATAGCAAAGATATTTAAGAAGAGCTATAAACTTCTAATATCTGTTGCTGCCAACTGCTGACTGTGCTTCAAAGCTCTTTGTTAGCTGTATGAATCTTGTTTCTATAAAATGACTGTGGTTTTCCATCATTTGCATGTAGTTGTACACGGTTTGTACTAGTGAAGAAATATCCAGTATAAGGGCCTGTACAATACAAAACTACTATTTCAGTTTTGCAACTATTTAAATCCAGAGTCAGAATTTGGTGAATTTTCACTCTTGTAATTAGTTATTGTAAATGATAAACTAAAAGCAAGTGACAAAGTATCTAAATTAGAAAACCGCATGAGATGATTCTTGGATCTGAATATGTAGCCAAGCAAAACTTCCTAACTGTAAATACATACAAAAGTATTTACCCTTCCCCATTTTCAATAAATTATTATTACATGTCAATTGCAGAACATTAATGAAATTTTATCCTACCATATGGGTTTTGTCCCTAGGTTATTTAAAAATTATCTTTACTTCCACCCTCCATTCTAATTTGTTTGTGGAAGTTTCATAAATACTCACTCCACGACAAATTTTATCACAGTCAAATTGATTATTTTTTTCTTTTTTACTGCAACATTGGTACATTTCATGTGATTAATTTCATTTCATTCATGTGGCTACCAATGCATTTTCTAGATACCTCCAACAACCAGTGTATGAAAACACTGTTATCTTCTTAGGTTGCCATAGCCTGAACAGTGCAATTTCAAAGCCTTCAAGGGGACAAGAAAGGGAGAAGTGTTACAGCTGGGTACAAAGGTCAGCCTGATTGTCAAAACTTCAGTGCAGTCTTCTTTCAGCACTTAAACAGAATCAATGAATGCAAGTTAACAATGCTGCTTTCTCAGGGGTGCCAAACTCCTTCAAATGTATCTTCCAAGAAAGCCGTAGGTGCTCACCACTTCTGAAAAACAACCCCTAGGCTACTCATGGGTGGTAAGATTAACTGGGAAAACATAATATAAGTGTATAATGAAACAATACAAGCTGGTGTGCTGTCCTTAACTCACCCTGCTGCACCTAGAAATGTCATGTATTGCAAAACAACCGCAGATGCTGCATATTACAAATTTTAATTGCTACTGACGTTAACCCTTCTTCTCTTCTCTTCTCCCATTTGAGCCCCCTGGCTCACACAAAACTCAGGCCTCTTGCTAAGAATGATTCAAGTGGACTCTCACCAATGCAGCCAACATTATGCCTTATATGGCCAAAAAAAGCACTATGGAAAAACTCAAGGTACTTTTTCCTCTGCAGAGACTCAACTCTGCCATCAGAGTACTGGCAGTCCCAGCATCGGGAGAACAAACTAGAATTGAAATTAGATGCCCTGTAAAACATCAGCATCGGTCACAGGGACAATCAATACAAGCATAATTTTTCTAACAGTATCAATATGCTGCTTCCCATCACATCCTCTGAAACACAAATGGCACAAACGTAGCTATTTAAAAATAGATGCTATTGGATTAATTTAGGCTTTATCTATGTGAAACAGAACAACACTCCTCTGCTAAAATGCAGAACTTTCAGTGGGCTCAAAAGAAATTTAATGCTGAGGGATAATACTTAAATTACTCTTTTGTTATACACATATACGGGCTTATTAGCACACACTGTCAACAAAATGCTCTTTCAAAACCACCCTCTAAGTGAACACAAGCCAATGGATATAGTTGCAAATTTGGGGTACATATATTAACATGTATGTGGGTTTCCACATCTGCTTGTGTACAGCTTTGTGCACATGGCTGTCAGTCCTGATATGTGGCATACTTCCTGAGAGCCCACAAAAAGACAAGAGGCATGATCTTGGAAAGGATATAAGAAACTGTTTAGGCGGGGAGAAAACACAAAATGCTCTCTTTTCAGCTCTGGAGACTTTACCAAACGTGTAATAACATCAGCATTGATCTCCAGTATTTAGTTCCCTGCCTGGACACTGTCCTTGACCAATTGTTGGGGTTCTTGGCCTCTGCGCATTAGCTTGATCTATAGAGAAGTACTGTAACTTTATTGCCAAGGGAAAGTCTATTGTTAAACGTCTTAAAAATGAACTAAGAAAATACCTTCATACAAGTCTTCCCCCTCCAGCATCTGAAATAACATCATTTCACAATACACTCATTTTTTCATTAAAAAAAAAAAAGCTCTTAAGGTCCCATGGATGCAAATGCAGCAAAACCAGAAGATAAATAAAGCAAAGATGTCGTCATTACACTCTCCAAAAACGTCCCAAAGCAATAAATCTTCCCTATTTACAGAAGAGCAATTTAGCTTATGAAGCACTCAACCTTGTTAGAGGCCTATCAGCAGTGCTCAGGGAAGGTGGGTTCAGGGTTAGAAGCACTTTCTTAGCCGGGGGTGAACAACAAATCTGCCTAAATTTGACAAAATTAGAAGCCCATTCATTCATTTACAGAATTTATATATATGTAGTTCTCACCCAAATGGAATAAGCACAAAAAAGCAAACTTTGTTCTATACATAGAAATGAACAATGGTACATCATAGGCATTATGTAGATCTCTGAAACAAAATTTGATTTACCAGGAATTCTGAGAAAATCTCATAACAGTCTCTGTCAGAATAAAAAAAAATTATAACACCCCAGGTATCACACTCATGTATAAGATCAATCTTATTTTTGAAACACAGTGCACTGCTGGTCAAGAAGGAGACAGAGAAGCAAAATGAAACTTTTTTCTGAGTAACTGAGAGCAATTAAATATGTATAGATTTCAGATTTGAAAAAGTGATACATAAAGGAATATTTAACACATTTTTAAGTTGGCAACATCTAAAATATTTTACCTGAGCTAAACATGAAAGATTTTATAGGATTCACAATATTTACCTCAGTAACCTCTATCCTTCTTGTAAGTTCATCAAGAGAAGAAAAGCTGTCATCTAGTGATAAAGCTTCCAGGGAGTTATATGACGCTCGTTCGGGTGAAATATCTGGAACAGTGTCAAAGTCCTCTTGGTTTGCTAAGTTTGCAGATTCTTCAGTGTCTATTATGTTACCATTCAAAAATCTGAGAAATAAATCTTCTTGTTCTTCATTACTGACCTTCTCCTCCTGTCCTGCTGCTCTCTGTATTTCCTTGCACACCCGTGAATGGACAGTACTCTCATGCTCAGACACTTTGTTACACCCAGAGCACTCATCTGATGCAGTTCTGTCCCATGAAGACTTTTCATCATCGTCATCAGGCTGTATCTGTTGCTGCTTTAAATCGCTATTTCCAAGCTGGCCACTAGCAATTTCTGAAGACCCAGCAGCCTGTTTTGATCTGAGCAGATTTCTATCAGCTGGCACATCTTTATCAGAAGGGACCAAATCAGTAGGCATATAATCAGCATCTGTTGAAACCAAAGCATCTACCATTGGCTCAAGAGGGAGTTTCACTCCAGGCTCCCCAGCCCCTTCTATTTTTACTGCATCCTTGGAGAGCTGTCTTTCCCTCAGCTGCAGACTGTTATCTTTACCAGCATCCCCAGACGATAAACAGCCCGAGGAAGGCCTGCCCACTGTCCCTGTGGACTGGGTGTGTGGCTCCAGTGTTGATTCAGCACTGCAGTGCTGCTCCTCCATGTGGTCCTTTCCTGCAGCTACCCAAAGACTTGCTGCCTCTGTCTGCCTCTCAGTTTCGTTTTCACCTGGGCAAACAGTGCTCAGCTGTTTATCTTCTTTCTTTGGTCCGGCGCCAGGACAAGTTTCAGTACCTAAGTGCAATAGGAAAAACAGTTCCAGAGTTTTTAAATGATTCAAAGCATCAGCCCAGGGGGGAAAGAGTATACTGTGATTTGATAACATTGTAACCTAATGCTTCAAAATGCACTCCCATAAAGCGCAGGTATTTTATGCTCCAGTCAGGATAACTTCTGTTAGTCGTCTCTGACTCCTGATTCAGGAAAAAAACCAAACAAACAAAACAGTATTTGCACACATTCTTGCAGGCAAAGCACATGGTTTAGCGTCCTTCTGAAAAAAGCTATTCCCAATATGTGAGTATCTCTCTGAACAGTCACTTTTCTTCTAATGGATATTTTACATGAGTCATCTCATGGAGGCCTGGAGCTCAGGCAAATGCACTTAATTACAGAAAACTGTATCTTGATGCCAGTGTATCTATCACCTAGGGAGATACCTGCATTTCCTCTAAAGAAGCTGAAATCATATTAATGTCATAAATTTTAAATTTGCAGATCACTAGCTCCTTTGGTTAACACTAAATTAAACAGAAATTACATTTCCCATCAACGGACAGCATAAAAAGATGCTGCTTTTTGGATCAGTAAATCAGTTTACATATTAAAAATGCAATTTGATGCAGCGTATTTCTGTATTTATATTTACAATACATATGAAAATTATTTTTTCTTATCTGAAATTTCAGAGACACATAAGGAGTTCTGCATAGCTTGTGAATTCACCTACTGTTGGCATGATCTGCTGATGAAGGAGTAGATGGTTAGCCCTAGTTGTCTACAAAATTATTAGATATTAACCATTACAAGAAAGCCAAAACTCTGCTTTAAGGCTTAAAAAGAGAGAAAGGGGCTGTTAAGAATTAAATATCAAAATAAGCTAGCTGTGACAGAAACTGCCTTTTATTCTGTACTTTAATAAAAACTAGGTTAAGACAATGTTATAATAGGACTGCTGTTGCAGTAATAGTAACAACCTCAATCAACAAATTAATACCTTTAGAAAACACTTATTTGCATTTTTTGCTCATAGTGAAGAGCAGAAAGGTCTTATGAACAAATTAATGAAGACATCAAACAATGCCCTTCTTAACTGAGTTCTCACAAGAATGACTGAAGATCTCTATGCCAATTTTATCCTTCTTCACCTGTTAAAACCTCACTTAAAATGTGACCAATTTCCTGAACTTGTTACACAAAATAGTCACATTCATTAAAACAAATGTTTGCATTAATTCATTGTACTGAACAATTTTATTAAATTCCAAACTATCCCTCTTTTAATGGATAATGAAATGCAAGGTAGCACAGAAAAGACAGACTTGAAAATTGAAACAGAGAATATCCAAGTAAATCAAAATGTGGAAAAAATATCAGAATGACATCAACAGAAAGAAAGAGTACAAGGAACGTAACTTCTGTAAAACACTTAAAGAAGAAATAGGTGTGAGACAGGGACTTTTTAAAAATTAGACACAGATGAGTACATAGCTCAAGGGATTTGTAACGGGATACTGAGCCCTTCACATACAGGTCATGAGTTCAAACACAGCCTGGATTATTGGTACAAGATTTTGTTACCATCTGTCAATTTCTCCTAGTGGATACATCCACATTACAACAGGCATCTTTGTTGGCAGCCCCAGCTGCAACAAAGATTAAATGGAATCGGAAATTAAATCAGATTCTTTACTGTGAAAGGTGTCCCTTGAGCTCAGGGCACTGTTCCTAAGAAAGTAATAAATGATCCTAGCACTGTTCTCTAACCACAGATGTACAGAACTGGAATGCAATGATCATTCACACCAAGTTTTCAGCAGCGTTCAATATTTACAACTACTTCAGACAACCCTTGCCCACTACAGACTGAAGGCAAGTTAGGACAAATACTTGAAGACTTAATTAGAAAAGATGCCTTCGCCTACACTAAGTTAACAGAAGACATAACCACCAGGGGCAGTAATTTTTACCTGACTGACAGAGGTACAACAAAGTGTCTACTGAAAATTTTTTAGCAACAGAAGCACCTATTGTAATTTAAAAAATGGTTTCTTTTCCCCCTAACAGAATTGCATTAGAATCAACATTTGGTTCGTTCATCACAGAAACCTGTAGGAACCACTTTGTCCTGTTAATCCTAGACAGCATTCTAAGTTTTCAGTGAGAAGGCCCATGCATTTAGGCTACTGCTGAAAAGGTTAAGTATTAGGAACTGTATGTTTATTATAATATAGGATTCTGCAGGGGTTCAGGCAAAATCAAGACCCAATCCCAAATGGTCATATTGCTTCTAGTCCTGAGCTGGATCACTCAGGCACAGCTTGTTATCTGAATTTTATTTCAGACTATGAATCACCTTTTGTCAAATTTCTGTAGTGGCTCATACTGATGCCTTCCCTACCCAAACCCTTCTAACTGCAACAAACCCCATTCATCCCCACACTACTGATGCAATGACACCAAGGGGCAGGAGTAGCTAATGACCACATGCTGCCTGAACAGCTGCTCACACCCATCAGGGAGAGAATTCGCTGCTTCCTCAAGAACGCACTAATCTTGTGAAAAGCATCTTTTGCAAATCTCAACCAGTTAAACTTGAGTTAGGGTGGAAATATTCCTATCTTTGTATTGAAAGTACATAGCACTGCAGAAAAATTCTCAGAAGTGCTTTTTATTGGATGACATAGCTTTATCAATTTACCAACATTTCACAGGAACCCAAAGATTATGATGATACTTTGACAAGATTTACATTAAGAGAAAGGCATGAAAAAATCCATTTACACCATTAATTCCTTCCACATTAAGTCAAGATGTTGTACTAGAGTATTTCAACATTGAAACAAAATGCTCCTGAATTCAGAACATTCAAATGTTCAGAAATTCTGCTCTCCAGAAAGCTTTTGTTCCCTCTTGGAATAAAATCAGAGAAAAAATTGTAATCGTCTAATTTTTTTCCATGGGAATTTCCAACCATCCAAAAATAAAATTCTTTTGATCTGCTTTCTGAGATGTAGAATGTGTTTGTTTCATGTTTCTAATGTTTTATGTTTAGTTGGGTTACAGGAATAAAGGTGGAGAAAAGGCAGTATAGGAGTCATGGTAAAAGAGGATGGAGGTAAGGAGAATCCACACATATAGAGAACTGAGACTCTGTATCTTCATTAATTTCTGGTTCTCCTGAACATCCCGGCTGACACACATTTGTAGGATAGTTTAGGTTGAAAGGGACCTCCTAGGATCACTTAGGCCAGTTCTCATCTTATGAGGAATTCTAGCTGTTTTTGGGGAAAGGTACTTAGCTTAGGCCAATTTTGGCAACTGGAATATGGCAAAAAACCAGAAACTTTTTGCTCAGAGGGAGGAGAGAGAAAGCACAGACTGGTTGTCTACCAATATTCTTTCCCACTCAGTCTCCCTTTTAACAATTCATTAATTTGTAAATGCTTTGTAAGAACCCAAAAGTTCTAACAAATTACTCAAAGAAAACTGCCACTGCCCCAAGGCAGAAAAAGGAAAATGAGGCTTACATAAAAGTATGTACTTAAAACAATTAACTGAATGTTTTTCTCTTCAAGACCCCCCCAAAGGCTTCATCATTTTCTGTGTTGTTTCAGAAAAATGCATCTCAAAATCAGTACACTGCATGTAACTTAAAACAGTTACTAATACTAATACTGAGTTAACTATACTCAATTGCCACACCTCAGAATGTTTGCCATCAGGTTGATTACCTAGTATGTATTTGTATACATACAAATTATGCATCTTATCTCTAGTTTTATACAGTTTTGTAGCTTACATAAGCTGCTATAAATGCACGCACATTTAAGACTTTTTTTTGATGGAGGCTAGAATTACATCACAATTCTGAATATCAATGACTAATTAAAATTGCATAATTTACCCATTGTGCTGAGAAAAAAAAATCATCTATTTGTGTATCTGCAGAAATGCAACAAATGCTGTAGCTTCAAATAAAATAGCTTCATTGTATTTATAGGAATATGTCATTACAGTGTAATATTTAAAACAAATGTATCCACATTTATGTACATACACACATACCTGATTTAAAAGCGGTAGCTTCTCTTTCCTTTAAATTTCTGGATTCCATTAACTGAGGAAAACAACTGCTTTCCCATGTATTTTCTGCAGCTACTAGCTGTAAAATATGATAGTATTACCTGTAACTTTTGGAATTAAACAGGAATGCTGTGACTTTTTGAGACATTCAAACTTCTAAAAGCTTCTAAACATGAAAGATTTGATCTAATGTTTAAAATATATTAATTACCAAGTTTTGACAAAGTGGAACTCAATTAAACAGCTGCTTACCTTATTTTTGGATGCCTGTGGCCTGCAGCAATAAAGGAAAAAAGAATAAATTAAACAACCCAGTGGCAACATTTTTTGTAATAAATGTAATTGAAATCTTAGAAACTTTTGCTGTGCCCTAAAATTAGCTCAGAACTTTCCTTCCATTGAAAGTTACAGCCTGCTAGCATACTTTAAAGCACAGATCTGTACCTGCATGAATATCATCAGAAGACCAATTAGCCTTAACATTGTTCCACGTAACTGAGAAAGCAGTCAGAAGAAAATTTACTGCAACGTATCAAGCAGTGTAAATTCCTGTAAAAGGTTATGCTCAGAAGAAACTCCACCAACTTTAAAAATCATGTAAGGGCTTGGTATCTACTACTGTTTAAAATAGTGATCACTATAAGAGAGATTGAGGAATGAAACACCCCCTCCAAACCATATTTCCCTCTCCACAGACTGGGACATTTTCTGGGTTCTGTAAGGTACAGCAGCTCCCACTGACTCCATTCAGATTCACGGGTGAATCAACACTGCTCACAGTCAGCGTGGACTTTGCCAGCTGGATAGAGATTCATGCACAATGTGATTCATCACACAATCTGTCTTGCAGTCTTTCATAAAGCAATGAAGATAAAATGTGGAGCATTTCATTTAAAGCTACTGAAAAAAAATTGGAGAGACAAGGGAAGAGTACTGATGTTCATATTCTCTAACAAAAACTTTAAAAAGTTACATTGACTTTTAAATTTTACCACTTAAACTTCAAATAAAGGACACTCAAAACTACCTTTAAAGAGCAAACATATCCAGTATGCAGCTGTAAACCTTGAGTATCAGAAGTTACATTACTTTCAATTACAAAAGCAAAATGCTCACATTTTCCAAGACCTGCACGCTATTCATTAAAAATTAAAGTGTAATTTTAATTAAAAAGTAAAATGAGTTTAAAGCTTAGGAAAAACCCCTATGTGGAACAATAAAAGCAAATAGACTTCTGCCTAGAGAGTTCGAAAGAGTAATAATATTAAATACAGAGAACCAATCATGGCAAATGAACACAAGCCTTAATTTTCATTAAATTGCAGGGTTTCTCAGAACAGGGAATGATATTTCAAAACTGAAATGAAGGAGAAAGCAGAGTTATTCCCAACAAGGTGACAATCCAGGTGACACCAGGGAGGTGCTGCTCGTTGCAGCATATAAATCACAACAGACCTGAGTCCCACTCTTCCCGTGGGCTTGCAAGGTCGTGTGCAGTGAAATGCAGGCTGAGGCAGCCGCAGGTGCTCAGTGCAACCTCTCTGCAGCAGCACACTGCAGGTGCAAACCTGCAGCTCCAGTGCTACACCTGCCCCCTCTCCCTTTGGCAATGCAGGAATACCTTTCCAAGGGCTCCCTCTCAAAGGCATTCAGAGCACAAATAAACAATCCCTGCATAGATTCTGGCAATCAGCTGGGGTTTTCAAACTTTGGTACCGTCACCCACAAGAAAAAAATCTGGTAGCCAAATCATACCCTTTATGAACAAGAGGAGCATTTTGGCTTTTGTTATATCCAGATTGACTAAGCCAATGTCTATGTACCAGAAAAAGTTCTCTCTCCCTGTCTAATTGAGACCATCTCTCCTGCCACAGGCAGGCCTTTTCACAGCCTTTGAATGTGGTTAGTTGCCTTATTGCTGGTGGCTGATCACTTTTCAGTGGCAGCCCGTATAATTTCTTCCATCTGTGCCTTAAAATCAATGTCTGGACAGTAGGACATTCACCCATGAAAGACCAGATCTTCCCCTCCTCCCTAACGGGTACAATACCATATGTGTTACTACCCAGAAAAGCAGCCTTGGCACTGCCCACAAGTTTGTTATACTGTGATATCTGGATTCAGGAGGCTGATGGATCAGGCAAAGCAGCTATGAACTGAGATTTCCCTGATCAGAATATGTCATGCTAGGAAAGTACACAGTCACTGCTTCATGTAAATGCAACCTATAAGAAATTAATAAAGATAACAAGAACTGCAGAAAGCATTAAGGAATTGTCCTAAAATGTGGAAATTTTGGAATAAAATCATGCAGGGTAGGTACGGGTGCTGAAGTCTGAGATCCTAGGCAACTGCATTCCAAAACAATGATTAAAACAGCAGGTATTAGACACGAACACCATCATCAATTCCACAGTCTCTCTCTTCCTAAATTAACACTATTCAGTTTTTACTTTGGCTGAAATAATAAAACTCAAAAGTCCATTTCTGGAAAACTAAGGATTTGCTAAAACCAGTTCAGATCAAGTCTTCATACATTCCTCAAACAATATTAAAATAATGTGAAAACTGATGGTAACAAAAATATTTCAGTTACATATCAGAAAGAACCACCGCTTTATAACCAAATTCAAGTCAGCAGGATGCAACTTTTATTTTGACACTGACTATTTTAAAACACCCATACTGGCAAGGAGACAACAGCTGCAGTAACACATTAGTTTGAAGAGTAATAATACTTTCTTATACTTACTGTTGATGGGAAGAGCAAACTCTAGTAAGCTTTTCCAGTTCTTGGCCACTCAGTTCTTTATCTGAATTCCTCAGTGTTGTAACTGGACTGGGAACTGCTGTTTTCCATTTTCTTTCTAAATTAAATCAAAATAATTTTTTACTCAAGATACTATAAAAGTAGCACTTGCTTAATATAAAACAACTAGGTGAAACTAATTAATGGAGAAACATTGACAACTTTTCTGTGTATGTTCAACAGTCTTGTTTCAGACTACGTAGAACAGCATCCTATTCTTTCAGAACATACTTTATTTTCATCACATCGGACTCACTGACCCTAACCCAAAAATAACCTCGAAACAACTGTGGATCAAAGTCTTGATTAACAGAATAAAGAATTACAAACTATTTGCACCTTTATAATTAAATGTGTGCAAACAAATCCAAAGCAGGAATACTCTTCTTGTAACAAGCTCAGAGAAATTCTGATATAAATGCTGCTTTTGCTATGTAACTAACTTTTTTAGCCTGGCAACAGAACTCTATTATTTAGAAATACAAACTAAAGTAAGTCTTTATTTTACCATAATAGTTTAGCTGGTACTCACCCCACTGTTCCTGTATGGAAGAAAGATTTGCAAGCAGCTGCTCGTGATAGAGTCGCTCAAGCTGAATGAACTTCATCGCCTTCTCATCTGAATGGAAGGTTAAGGGCAAATGCACACGTATGTGGACATGGTATGACTTACTTATAATTGGCACCATGTTGAAAGGGAAGTAATTATACACTTGAAATTTGAAATAAGTGAATCAAAAAGAGTAATGGCTAGCATCCAGATTTCTGTGCAAGAAAGAAAAAAAAATAGCAGACATGAAAACGGCAGAAGGGAGAAGTAAAGTAAGTTGAGAAACATTAAGAAAATGAAAATCCTATTCTTTTCAGCACCTACCTCTTCTCACATGCCCTAAGCACAACAAAAGATTCTTCTAAAAAAGAAATGACTGAAATGTTATTACGCTGATAACATTACCAAAAAAATGAAATCTCTGGAAAATGAAAAGCAAAACAATGACACAAATACCAGCATATATCTCTCAAGAAATACATATATATGCCAATAACCATGACTAACTGGAAATATGGCTCCTTTCTACTGGCTGGCTGGAGACAGTATTAAAACAATTGATCCAACTTCAACTTTTGAAATATACCTGCCCCTTTTCAACCATTGTATACAACACTGTTGGACTGCTGAGTTTACCTTTTGTCTTCCCAAAGATTTTGCTCTCTTTTCTTCTACAGGAAGAACTCTTTCCCCTCGCTTAGGGTTATCAATATATTCACAAAGGTGTACTGATAGTCACATATTTTACAACAGTCAGGATAATTCTAGTTCCACCAAGCCTGAGTTGTTAGTTGTGCTGTTTAAAGCTGTTTTACCAGCTATTTGAAATGTAATTCTACAATACAATGAGGATAGAAGTACAGTGAATGAGGTTCTCAGTAATACAGAAGAACCACTTTCCACTACTCATGCTAATTAAAACACTGGAGTAATTATTACAAAAACAGTACTTGTTATTCTTGTTAGCCTCATGCAACAGCACGGCTTATGAACAACAATATTAATGGAAAGAATACTCCCTGTCTTCAGGAAATCTGTTATTAGAAACAGAATTACAGATCACAGAGAGAGCCTTAGAGGATCACAGCAACAAACCTTGAATTATTGTTAATATGAGGTTCCACACTGGATGAATTAAAATGTCTGTCATGGATAATTAATACAGTGCAACATGATCAAGTAAGTTCTTTATTAACCTCAGGAAACTGATGGCTGGAGGTACAGAGGAGATATCCTTCATAAATATGTATTATATAGTGGTGTTGAATTCCACACATCAGGTGTACATTGCATTAAAAAATATTTCCTTTGATCAGCTTTAAATACACTGCCTTTCAAATAAAGCAACTTTGATGAAAGAGTATATTTCTACCATGCTGTTTAAGTTTTAAATTTACTGTATTTCCCCCTGCACCATAATTTACTACAGAATTTTTCCATGCCTTTAATTTGTGCTGTGCAATTTGCATTTTCTGATGGACACTTTTGAATTAGGATGAATAAAACAAAAGTGAAGTCTTCTAAGACAGTGATGGGTATTTTATTTCACATGTTGGTTTTATAATATTGCAGTTGTTAGTTCTCTGGTTTTATCTATAGGTTAATATAATTTGTCTAGGTTTCTTATGCCTTGGTATTCAGCCTGCTAAACAATTGTCTACTTGCTGTATTTTGTTTGTACTAATTACATAATAAAGAAATAATCTGTATGCACAAATTCTGTAATATATGATGCATCTCAGTGAATCACATATACCACTACAGAGCTTACCACTGGCCGCTTCTTTTTATAATCTGATCATTTTCCCTTTAAAGCAAAGAGCAAATCCCAGCCTACCTGTTCTAAAATTCTAACTTAACTTTAATGTTTAACATTATTATTCTCTCACACAATTACTGAAATATTTCAGAGTAATTATCAGCAGTTCAACTATTACAACTTTGGACCAAACTTACTTGCTTTATCTAGGAACAAATCAAAATAAACTGGACTTTTAAACTGTTCCCCGGAGCAACTACTCATATTTTCCTACAACAGTTTCTCAGACTACCTTGATATGATTTTGACAAATTAGCATTTGTCAAACACCATTTTACTATTGTTTGCAGGTTGCTGATCTCAGCTCTGTGTGTTTGGTATTTTTATTCCAATCTAGACATTTTTAGTACATATTCTAATCAACTGTTGTAACAATTTTATCATTACTATAAGTACCCTATTTGATAAAATACATATCATATCTCCAAACTGGACATTTTCCCAGTTACTAATATTTAGAATAGAAGCTATGTTATAAAAACAAAAGTTCTTTGATAATATTTTCTTACTTCCTTGTTTATGCCCAGCTACTAATGATTGCATCAGTACAGCTGTCGGAAGTGAATTTATCCCTTAACTCACATTCCAGTTGTTTGATTAAGGAGGATTTGCTGGCATATTGTGTATTCACTCATGCATAAATTATGGTTGTTCACTTCTTTCTAACCCTGACCCACAAGATGTGCGTTAACAGCAAAGCATTTGTCTTTCATGTTTTATCCTGCCACATTTTTTTAATACTGTGCAACAATTTCTGCAAGTAAAAGGATACATTCCTCCTCTTGAAAATAGGTCTCAGCTATCTGCAAAAGGCAAAAAAAAAATTAAGAATCTATAATTTTCATGACAGTCGTGAGGACGTAATGTAAACTTTTTATCATAGTTTTAAACATCTGGTTTGCAGATTTCAATTTAGTTTAGGTAAAATATTTCAGACATGTAAAATACATGTATTCCAAAATACTTGTATTCTTCTTCTAGGAAAAATGTTTTAAAAGAGTATCAAACACCAAAGAAATATTAAGTCCTCTCACACAAAACAGATTTACCCAAATCTTAGTAGGGTTTTATGTTGCTTCAACAATAAAAATGGTTTCAGAAACATTTTCAGTTATCCTAAGAGAAAGCTTGAAAATGACCTAGAACAGAAGAACTATTTTTACTGATACAAGTTTAAAAGTTTGAATCCTGTGCCTGACCAATGCTTCGTTATGTTTGATCAAATTAAGATCATTGCTGTGCTCTCCTGAGCATTCCATCGCAATGTGTTGAAACAGAAATGGAGGTTTCCTGACTGATGAGAAAAGAGCAGTCTTTTGTCTCCCTGTAGACAAAAAATATTTGAGAATTGCAACAATAACTTATTTGTGCTTGTTACAAAACTGTGCAGGCTTTCCTAGAAAGCTGAGGAATACTAACATCTTTGTTTGTAAACACAATGAAATACAAAAAATATAAACCTCAGAATTATTCCACAGAGCTCTACACTACCAGTGACCTTTACAAGCAGCAACTAATCAGTCCTCAGGGACAGCGAATTTTGGCAGTCTTCCTGTTTGCCATGCATGGTGAGGGCAAGGGCAGAGCTTGCAAAATGCATCCAGGAACTGCAGGTACCCTGATACCAGAACATTCAGGTTGAGGCACCTCATAGATGATTGCCCAATGACTTCCGTGGGAGCACACAAAAATTCAGTCTCAAAACCTTTAGGACATATCAATTTAAGTAGTCACAATATGGAGGGCTTAAGCACTTTTGTAAAAGTCTGAAGATGACTGCTCAAAAAAGACAGCAACTTGATAGCGGAGTCTGGACAACAAATTGTATTTCCTGGCTCTCAGCCTTACTACTAACCACTAGACCATTCTGAGCCCAGTACCTTTGAAAGAGAATGGATAAGTGACTTTTAATGTTCTTTATCTGCACATTTTGTCTGCTGTCCACAACAGCCTCCTAAGGATTTTTGGGGCTGTCAAAGCTCTACCTATGTTTTAAATAAAAATACTTCATAGATTCTATAACAAGTGCTAAACAAATCAAATGAATCCCATTCAAGACAGGAAAAAAATTACATCCTATTTTAATTGAAAGTTGACTCTTAGAGCCACCCCTATTATCCCACAGCCTTTAAATATTCGATACAGGCTTCCCACAAACACCATGGATTGTTAATACTCCAGAACATCTGACACAGCTCTTGATTTTACATTGAATTTTGTCATAGAGGATAGAAAAAGAATGTGACAGAAGAGTATTTGCTAGACTTGGTTTAATGTTACTGTCAGGCTGTATTAACAATCTGAAAAAAAAAGACTGAAGAGGACAGGTTAATTCATTAGAAAGGGAAAAAAATTCTTAACAGACTCACTTTACAGGAATGCTAAACTTAAAATCCTTCCCTCTCCCATCCTCAATTAAAAAAACAGGTTACGATCCTTGTGACTTCCATTGGCTTTCTTTCAAACACTCCATTCAAAATGCTTGATATTTTTTAGGAAAAAAGAGCTAGTGCTTGAATACATGTTTCCATCTGAATATGCACATTCTGTTCTCAGTTCTGTCACAGTTCCTGTATGACTTTCAAAAGGTTTTTCCCCTTAGGGTTTGGCTCCCTCACCTAAAAAGCAACAGAATTCACCTCCACCATGTGCAATTGATCTCTTTGATGTTTGTAAAGCATTTTAAGTTTTTGCCCTATCTTGTTTTCCAAAAATGACCTTTGCACTGACTCATGAACAACCACCAAATTTGATGTGGCTAAAAGTACAAATTGTTAACCCTAAGGCTAAACTTCTCACAACTTAAGGAACAGTATCAAATATCTTTGCTCAAGCACAGATTAGAAAAAATAATTTATAATTCCATGTAAAATGGAGATTATCTATAATATGCCAGCCTAAAGAGAAACCTCTTTCTCCCATATAATCTCTTATTTGTATCAAAGAAGAAGAATGCAGGAATGTCATTGCAGTTTAGAAGTTTAAAATATTAAAACCATCCAATCTTCCAAAATAAAGACAATGCAGCTAAGTGAAATCAGACAGGTATAGTATCTACATACTAGACATTTTAGACATCACAGCCAAGCAAAAGGTCTTCTAGTCTGCTGTTAGTCTGACACAACTAAACTGTAAATCAATACTGCATCAAGTTCTATCCACATATTCATTCTGCATCATAATCTCCAGGAAAAAAAGCAACATACTGGCCAGTTTATAAGAAAGATTGCTTTTCAAACCACTGTTTTTCCTTTGGTCTTGCAGGTGTGACAACTGTGCTTATATAAAGGTATACACTAAGAAACCTTGAATCCCAACATTCTTGCATAAAATTTATGCTAGAAAGAAGTCTGCAACGGTAAAAACAATTCCAGATTTAAAATTTTATTTAGGTATCTGCTGTCTTGTAACTATACCAGTGTCTTACAAACCTTATTCAAGGTATATTAAAGAGTGATTTTCCTAAATCTTCCTGCCAAACTGATTTCACCATTTGGGGAATTAGAAACCGATCCTTAAGAGTTTCCTTTAAGTACAGAGTGTACTTACAAGGCAATTTATAATTTAACAAATATTAGAATATCTTAGAGGGGATATTTGGCTTCACCATCTGTTATGCATCAAAATATCCTGTCCAGATATGAGTATTGGCATAAATTGCATTTATGCATATTTTTCCTAATGAACAAAGGTCTCAAATAAAAATACAGTTGGGTGCAGCACCCCAAAATCATAGAAAGTACCTGATGGAGACATAGGGGCAGTATCTTTGAATCCATCTGCTCAACCTCTTCACGGAGCAAAGAGAAAAGAGACTGCAACGTTTGCTTTTGCTCTTTTGGATGACAGTTTTCCTTTGCTTCAACAGCACCTTCAGCCTGCACAAAATCTGTATCTGTAATAAGAGTATTCTCCTCCTGGATCGCTGTGGTTCCCGCTGTAGAAATGCCTTTAAAAAGGACAAATACTTAGGTTAGGACTCAAAAAAAATACATCAAGTTGCTTTTTTAGGGAATTTCAATATGAACTTTATGAATAAAACCCTAGTATCTTAAATAACATCCCTGTTAAACTAAATATTGGCCTTGTCAAAATTAGTTGTGACACGTCTGTCTCACCATCAGCTCACCTACCTGACAGAACACAGTAAGGTATATCAGATATATTTGTACACTTCTAACTGGGACCCTGCTTTAACTTACGAGGAAAAATAAAAAAAATCAAAACACTTAGACTGAAAGTGTTCCACAGAGTTATTAGTAAGAGACCAGGATGACCTAAAAGCTGTTTAGAATGCAGTTTTGCTCAAGAAGGGCAAATAGCAGGTGGGTGAGGACAGTGTGAATGAGGCTCTCAGTTTGTCTCTTTGCTCCTGCCAAGCACCTCATACAAGGAGGTGTCCTGGGGATGGACAGACACAAGGAAGGAAGGACAATTCGACGGGTTCCTGTTCTTCGTGGCTCTTCACAGGGACAGCAGGATCTTAAAGGACAGAAAGCAGCAGATGATGACAGTGTGTGATTCTATTGTAGGAGAGAGATATCGAAGTGGACTGTCCTGCTAGGACAGTTTGTTTGAGAGTCCACGGAAAGAGCCACTAGTGCTGATCTATGTTGGTAACAACAACACAATGACGTGCAAACTGAACTTAGATTCCAGAACTTCTTGCTAGACAGAAAACTAGGCTCTCCATGGTACATTTCCTGGCAGTTCCCTGTTGCCTGTCTCCAGTTTTATGGGAGTCAAGAAAAGTCAGGCATTCAGGTGGAGATATGAAGAATAATGTAAAGCATAACACTCTAAGAATATTCCAGGAAAAAAAAAACAAAAAACTTTCTACGTGCAAATCCCACATTTTATTGTTAGAAATGCAAAACTTGTTGTGTATTTTGATCATGAATATGATAGTTATGGGAAAATGTTAAATGAGATTAAGGAAGAAGTGTAGAGTAGTAGTAGTAGTGACAGCAGTAGTGGGAGAAATCAACTACCCCTATACTGACTGGATCAGTTTCTCAAAAAGATCAGAGAATAAAAGCAATAAATTACAGCATCCTATAAAATCACCTTAGGAGCAACCAGAGAACTACAGCTGATTCCAACAGTTTATTAACTTCCTTTTTTTCTTCTCCATAAAACACTGAATTTCACACACTTGCATAAGACTGAACTTTAAAAAAAAAAACCCATAATTACTTAAAACAATTTAGAGAATCGGGCCACAGAAATGTGCACAATAAACTTTTAATAAACCCAAATTACGATGAGTATTGTTCTTGAGCTATACCCATTCTCTGAAAATGATGTTATCATTTGAAAGACAGACTGCTGAGGGCACTGTTTCAAGTAACTTTGTGTCCTCAGCTTGGGCACTCAGTTTCAGACACCCTTGTGTGTTCATTGCCACTGAAACCCAACAGTGATGATTCAGATTTAAGATTTAGTGCCTAAGAAAGGCATTAGCTTGTCCATGGAAGGCTCCACCATTTTACTTTTGATTATTTTAAACTCTTTGTTTAGTAAACTATCCAGGTCAGGAGTACTAATAATCTCTGTGGGTGGCTATTTTCACAGGGCTTACTGCCAGAAAAAATATGGGTGTAACTTAACATGGCTTTTCCAAAATTAATGCACATGTCTGCTTTTCCGGTATTTATTTGGGCTTCCTGTGGGCCAAAAGCAAGAAGAGACATAACTGGATGCAAGATACAAACCAGGAAATACTTCTGGATATGGAATTAAGGCTGTCTTTAAAAATACAGCTTCCTGTTTAGCACATTATCATGAAACCAGAAAAGAGGGTCCTCATGTTTTGGCAAACCTTTTCTCTCAGACAAACAAACAGAGAAACCAAACGTCACTTCAAGCTGCACTTTATTAAGCAGTTAATAATCACCTGTCATATCAAAACATGAATATTGACTGCAACACACTCAATAGCAACTATCATGAAAAAACTTAATTTTAATGTTATCATGATACTGTTGATAACACGTAGTTTATAAACTGCATTATTATTTGTACATATAGTTGAGCTGTCACTTGGAATCAAATTCTGCCCTCAAATTTCTTCCTCAATTTTGAAAGCAAGGCCTTACAGTTACATGGGTTAATTCTAACTTGCTTGATTTTCAACACAAGACAATATTTGTGCCTTAGTAGCACTACAACAAAGAACTTTTATTGTAACACTTGATAATGCTACTTCATCATAAAGATGTGATGGGCTAGGATCCCTACTTTTTTTTTCTCCCTTTTTCTGAAGAGGGCACACAATACTACTTTTTCCAGGAATCAATCAATCTTACTGTCCAAAGCAGATGATTTTTTTTTCACTAGATACGGGTATATTTCTGATTTTTTAATAAGGAAGGACTAAGCGTTTTCACTTCATAAAGCACTGATAATTACTCCACCCCAGAATGGAACCAAAGCCTTTACGAAAATGTATGTGGAGAGACACAGAAGACATCAGTGGCTAGAGCACCCAGCAGGCCCATGACAAAGAGCCAGGTTCAAGTATTTGCTCTGCCAGGCTCACAGATGTTTCAACTGACCCCTTCCATGCCCAGTTGGGTGTGCCAATATTTCCTAAGACATGGGGAGAAGCAAACTTTCTCTCAATTCCCCCAACAGTTCACAGAAGCAGCCCCATATTTGCCTAAAAAATATCAAATTTTGACACACTTTGAATAAAAACCCACATTTTTCAGCGTGTCTTATACTTTTCTCTTTGTCAGTACGGCAAGTACATGAAATTAAGATGCTCTTGCTACCTGCCTGAGAATGAATCAGAGGTGCAAGTATGAGGGATTTGCTATCAAAATAAAATTATGGATGTTACCCTCTGTTTTTTATGCGAATTTGAATTTTCATATTCACTAGCACTAGCTGAAGTCACCAGTAACAGAAGTTTCTAGTACAGAAAACATATGGCAATCTCTTTTTTTTAACATTCTTTGGTACTCAATACAGAAAGCTGTTTCAGACTGATTCATTCAAGAACTATTGAGGATAAAAGACCAGCAAGTATTTAAAAACCATTCATTTTTAAGAAAAGAGATTTTGAGACAAAAGTGTTGGTGGTAAAGATATGATTTTAACTGAGCAAGCCCAAAATCTTGTTTAGTTTGGCACAGAGCCCTAAATAAAATAATATTACTTGAATTTTCATATAATTTGACTATTTGTATACTTTATTTGCTTAAATACCAAATCCATCCCAAACACTCCACTTTCTTCCTTCCTCTACCTTCAAGCTGCTTTAAGAAATAAGTGGAATAATTTACAGAAGAAGCCTACGTTGCAGAATTTAACTTGGGCAGAAAAGATTGAGTGGGGGTTACCATGCTGTACTATGTTAAGGAATCACATACTGATTTTACAACATTAAGGTACCAGTTATATCAGGACTGACCTCCTGAAAAAAGATGAACTTATTTTCAGAGAACATGGATAATCTGAAGTCCATATTTACAAAAATATATCTAAACAGGTTAAACTTAATTAATCACTCTCTCTACCACACTGAAGTCAGTACAACCCATTACAAGGAATAACATTATGAATAATCAAAGTTTAAATTCTTCAGTTAAAATGTACATCAATTCTTTGGTCACCAGTCCTCCCTAACCAGATATAATCATAGCACTTTCAAAACTCTGATGAGTATACAAAAAGAATATGAGAAAAAATTGGAGTCTAGAAGCTACAGACTTGTCAATGGACTCTAAATCTCCTACAGCATCAAGAGGGCTAAAAGGAGGTGCTTCTTTAAACAATAAATAGGTGAAATCCTGGAACTGCTTACTCCCGGACACTGAAATGGATGCAAAAAGCAACTGTAAGTCAGGTAACAAATTCACTCTACAGTATTACAGTCTATCAATTTCCACTTGGGCAAGTCCTGAGATTACAAGCAGATGTAGATGGCACACAGAACATGCAAATAAATCACTACATGTTTGCCTTGTCCTTGTACTCTCACCTACAAATCCTCTGTTGGCCTCTGCCAGGGAAAGAATATTGAACCAGAAGGATCTTCAACCAGATACAGTGATTGTTAATCTTGCATTCCAGTCTACTGATAGTAGAAGTTAGGATAACTTCAGCTTCAACACATCCCAAGCATATACAGACAGACAATAACTGTTTATTCTTTACAAACAACTATTTAGAGGGTTTCAAAAACATTGCAGGTGCAAGTACTTGCTCTTTCTTCTCAAGTAAAAAAATGTTGAGGGCAAAAGATGGGCTTCTCTAATGATCACCAATATTCTGCTGAGCAAGTCACAAGTGAACAAAAATGACTAAAATGTAATTTTCTATATTCCACATATATTGCTTTAGTCACTAGCAAGAAGAGGAATATGAACAATGCACTTTTTAAGTCAAACGTCATCTTTTCTAGAATGGCAACATTTAACAGCAATCCTAACAGCTATGCTTACAGGGAAAAAGATTTCTAAATCTCTTCTTTAGTTATGAGTCAAAGTAACTCATCTATGATTTCTCAACACTTTAAAATAATTTTTTTTAAAAAAATCACAGCAATACATGCCATGCAAGTATTTAGTTTGATATTCCAGCTTGCTTGTGTGGTGCTCTGCTGTCACCCACTCAGGAATCTTCCACTCCAGTTTGATTATTCTCTCCTTTAACTCTGAGTTGGTATAAAGACAAGAAATCTAGTTTGGATCTTTAATGTAGAGGGTGTAGTGAGATATTCAGGAATCATTTAAAATAGCTGGTGCTGGAATTTAAATGGAAGATTGCCACTAAAATAATGACATTTGCAACATCAAGAAATTGTGACACAGTCAACTGCATTTTGTAAAAACAGAAGAATCATCACATGACAGTATCAAAAAAGCTAAATGTCTATTAGCCCATAAACAATGGGAGATATAATGTAATTTTATATTTTGATCTTCCTCTCTAACAATCAGGGTTCTTTATTAATAAAGTAACAAGGGTTTATTCATAAGAATTCAACAAAACTCTAAAGAGTTTTGCAGGCAGGATGTTCTCTGGTGTGGTTTTTTACATTGCCAGGTATTTCCATGAAACTTTCTATTTTTTCAGGATTCTGCTTTTTGTCTTAAAACTTCGATCTACTGTGGACAGCTCGTTTTGTGCTACTTCTGCATCAGTTCATTCCATTTATCAACAAGAATATAAACTGATGGAGAAAGAATACGAGCAAAGTTTAACTTCCAGTGTTTACGTGAGTTTTTTCCTTTTTTTCCTCTTATTGTGCTTCAGATACCTCTGCCAACATGTACGTATAACTTTTCATCAACTTGCTTTTTGTTATTCCCATCATACAGATGGCTGGTTCTCAATTACTTCTGCCAATCTCATTTTAATTATTTTATTCTATTATTAAAACTTAAATCTACAGATGAAATATATATACTTATTAAGTGCTGAAGAAAGTTATTGAGAAATCATTCCCCCTATAATGACAAATTTCAGAATGCTCTTATCTCTACTAGAAAATTTAATTTTTCTTTTCTAGATTTTGCCTATTTGTACAAGATATGGAATGCAAGGCTTCTTTCTTTTCCTGTCTTTACCTATTCTATAATCCCATAAAATCATAATCAGTTTTCCAATTAGGTCACAAAAGACTTGCCACTTATGAGGAAAATTGTATTTTAAAATTATTTAGTTTAAAATGCATGGTAAAAAAGAACACGTGAATCAGCTGTTCTTTCAAAGAAACCTATGCATGAAACATACTGATTTTAATTAATATATACAGCACAATGACACATAAGCTTTAGGATGTATGGCAAAAGCCTAATACAACACATTATGTTACACTAAATCCTACTCCTTCAAAAAGGGAAGAAGGATCTCAAATAAGAACATGCAATAAACATTACATTTTCCTTATCCAAATAATATCCAAAACATCTAAAGAAAAAGTAACATCAAAAATTGGTAGGAACACATTTTTTAACAGTTTTTTACCCAAAACACACAACTAGGACTATCTGGTAAGCTTTGAAAAATGTAAGTAAATTTTACAACAGCAGGGAAAAAATCAAGCTACTTCATACTCATAGCAAGATTTCAAATGTTGACATGGGATCAAGACACCAAAACCTTGCACTCCACCATGATGTTCAAATGACCAGAACCATAATGCCAGAATTTCCGTCTATTTTGATTTGGAAGCCAGGCCAATTTCCATACTGACACTGTGTAGCTCCCTCTACTCCTATTTACTCGATGTGTTACATTTGCTACATAGCCACGGTTTAAATACAGAACTGAAAACACGTAGAGTTGAATCTGATTGAAGACTAATAGCAGTTCCGTAAAAAAAAGCAAAACAAACCAAAAACCACCAAACCTTTGGTGAAATGCTAAAAATAATTAGTACAACAACTAAAATATATTTCTTATTAGCTCACAGATTTAAACTACACTGTTACTTCTGAAGTAAACAGAACAAAAAAAATTTCAATGAAGTACCTTTAGATTTTTTACTGGAACTTCTTTTGCTTCTTGGACTTCTTTTTCCACCTGGCTGTTTTTCTGTAACAGGCTTTTCCTCCAGCTGAGGGTCCATATGGACATTTACAGATCTTCTCTCAGTCTCACTTTCCTTCCAGCTTGGGATCCAGTCTCCACTGTCCATATTCTCATTATTATTGATGTTATCCTGTTCACCTTTATCCTGTCGTCCCATAGCAATGCTGCTACTGGTCAGAACTTCATTCCCATCACTGTCAAGTTGATTTTCATTTTCATCAGCTGAGGGAATCAAATGAGATGCCAAACTTTCTACCCTATAGTTAGCAGGAAGACTGTCCTTTGAGTCTATTTGCAGATCATTTGGTGGAAAACCTCTGTCATCCATTAGAGCGTTACTTGTTGAACCACTTAATCTCCCTCCAGATATTTTTAGACCTAAAATATAAAATGGAACAAAGCATTTATAATATGTGTATTATAATAGATAAATAATGTCAGCCAATAAAGATTCACATGAACCAAGTGATAAAGCTTAAAAGTATGGGGAATTTCTTTCATTCATTGACCCATTTAAAGTCTTAAAGCAGGGGGATATCTACGTACAAAAAAAATCTATAAAGTTTTATTTTTATCCTATTATAATTGTTCCAGTTACCTGAGCAAAAGCACAGCTGATCTTTACAGCAGTGCTCCCAGTGTTACAGCTGAGGTAATGAGAAAAACAAAAAGATAAACAGAAGCCACCCCATGTCCCCCTCCCCCCACTTAAAATCCACGGCTAAAACAAAAGCATTCTTGTCACATAAGATCATAGTTTGCCTGAAATAAAAATAAACCAGAGAGGAATAAAAGTAGAACAATTTTTAATTCTGTCAGTGATGGTATCAGATCAAATCTGCAGATAGATTAATTGTGTTATCAGAATTAGATGGAAGTAGAACCTCTTTACTGACTCAATTGTCACATTATTTTCAAGAAAACATTCAACATGTCTTCAGTATACACAGAAGCAGATGGTTCGTTGATAAAAAACCTAAACCCCCCCACCTACTCCCAGCAGGAGTCAATTTTCCCTTTTTGTGAAGATGCAACTCCAATCAATGCTGCAATTAGACACATTCATGGGAACAACAACAACAAAAAAATCTTAGCAGAAGACCTACACGTTACAGGACCATTATTGTATCAGTTCCTATCTTTACCCTTCAGAAGCATGGCAATACTGCTGTTTAATTTAGCAACCGTATACCTGAAATACAGCTCCATTATGTACACCCCACTAGATTTAGCTCACGTTTTAAATAGTGAAGCCAAGAATCAGTAAGCACTCTTGTATTACAGAAGTGCTTAAATAAGCCTCCTACAGCAGTTTCCTATACTTTCCTTTAAATGAAAATACGTTTTAGGATACCTGTCTTCACCAGGCTTTCTTAACTCTTGGCATACACAAGTTGAGTAAATTAAATACACGCTTGCTAAATATGCAAGATAATCTTTCATTTCAGTTGCTAGAAGAATTAAAATTGCAGAAAAATGGAAAAAAAATCCGAAGAATAAGCAGGCTTTCCTTCATGCATAAAAACATATTTATTATAAAGATTACTAAAGAGATTTTCCCCAACTTATTCTTTCATAAATGTCATAGTTGCAAAAAGGAATGCGGAAAAAGAAAAAGAAAAGAAAAAGAAAACATCTATCTTAGGGACAAGAAGGATGATTTAGGGAGCTACAGGCTGCTCTGCCTCATGTCAATCCTTGGAAGGTAATACAGCCAGTTAGCCCAGAAAGCATTTTCAAACATCTGAAGGATAAGAAGGCCATCAAGAGCAGTCAGCATGGATTTATGATGGGTAAGTGGTGCTTCTACGAAACACTGACTGGCTCAGCAGAGGAAGGGGGAACAATGGATGTGATTTACTGTGACTCTGGTAAGGCTTTTGACACTGTCTCCAATAACATGCTCACAGACAAGCATACAAAGTACAGGCCTGATTAAATAGATGGTGAGGAGTTCCAGGGAAGCACACAGAGGGCAACAAGCCACCACCAGCTGGGCAACACAAAACCAGAAGCCAGCACCACCCAGGGCAACTCCATCTCTGCCTCCAACCTGAAGAACTTGCTAACCACTTCCAGCCATACCAGTCTAACAAAAATTACTGCCTATCCTAAAACATATAAGCAGCACCAGGGGAGGGTCAGACTGGACGTTAGGAAGCATTTCTTTACTCAGGGTGTGGTCAAACACTGGAACAGGCTTCCTAGAGAGGGGGTCAGTGCCCCAAACCTGTCTAAGAGGTATTTGGACAATGCTCTTTACAACATTAACTTTCAGTCAGCCCTGAGTCGCTCAGGCAGGTGGACTAGGTGATAACTGGAGGTCCCTTCCAATGGAAATATTTTATACTAGTCTAAAAGAACTGTACATATTGTACCTTAGAGATGCAAATTTTCCTTTGGCAGCCACATTAGATGATAATTGGTTTTCCCCGAGCACCAGAAAGATAAAGGGAACTCTAGAGGAGATACTGAGGACTTATCTGGAGAATGCATCTGTTCACTAGAAGGATGCTCCTTAACTAAGCCATTTTCTCTCAAAGAGAGTTAAACACAAAATCAAAGGTTAAGAGGAGGACAGAACTTTAATCAGACCAGAAAGAATCAGACAATATTGTTAAAGACACCCACACTACAATTATGTTGATTTATTGATTAACTGTTCTAAAGCACTAAAACAATAATCCCAAACACAACGTTATATTTGAAAGGTTCACTTTTTACTCTTTCTGCTATATAAAATAATAACTACTGCTGCTTTCCCCAGCTCAGAGATCCAATGATGCACCAAAAGAGGTTGAAGTAAATTGCCCAAACCCCATGAGGAATTAGTTTTAACAGCAACAATTAAAAATCATAATGTCCTACCACCAGTGCCTTGCTTCTATCTGCAGAAAACAGTTTATCCTTTCAACAGCCAGCAAAGGGAAAGAGAAATACAAATGCATTTGAACAAGGTGTTTCCTATTTGATTGTGCAAAATGAGAAAAGATGCTTTTGACAAGTGATATTTGCTGTAGAGGAAGCTAACATTCTGATGGAAAATGTTAACTCACTTCCTTTGAACATTTGGCTAAAATGATAGTCCCTCTCTAGCTGAGAAGCTGGAAAGCACAACATTTCTTGGTTTATTGCTCAAAACTCAGTATTTCTCCAAATAAAAGTAGCCCTGAAAATCTATTCCTTTCTACAACCCTCATGACTCCTTAGAGAATGAAAACGCCAAAAGAGCTAGTTCAAAGAATTTAGAACAGTCTTGCCCTTGATGTTTTAAAAGGATTTCCACTCCTACCCAGATGAAACTTTTTACCTCCTTGATTTTCAATGCTGCTATTTGCAATTCCTTTCGAGTTCACCAAGACACTAGGCAGGTATCAAAGTGAATCTAAATCCTGTGAAAATGAACTTAGCTCTGTCTAAAAACACAAGTAGAAACACTTATTTATAAACAAAAATGGAATTAAAATCCCTGGTGATTTAAACTATATTTAAAAGACCATTAACATGTGGTTCCTATATTTACTGTTTTGCCACTGAAATAAATAGTAAAAACAAACAACATGTTAATAAAAAATGTTTGTTTCTTCATAGGCACATCTTTCCTCCCTTCACTGGTTGCAATTGAAATAAAAGCTAACACTGAATAGAAATGTGCTGACCTTTGTTAAAAGGTACCAATGAATAAAAGTTGCCACACAGATTCATACAACTGGCACATGTAATCATGGTGATTATAGCACAAACGAAAAATAAAGTAGAAAGCATTTGCCAAGTGACTAAAAGACAAAATCTGTATTGAAGAAATTGGTTGTATGTTTGTTTGCCTTAGGACAAACAGTATGTACATTAGAGAAATGGCCCTCGCTTGTATTTTAGGTCAACTGCAGTTTTAAAAGGCCCATGCTCATCAATGTTCTCTTTCATGTACTTCATACAACTTAATATAATTTTGACAACTTTTTCAGTTGCTCACTTTTTTCCAGCTATCCTTACTACTGAAATATAACCTTATATATAGCTGTTTGGATTGTGTTTTGAATTAAAAAAAAGAAAAAAAAAAAAGGTAGTAAGAACTGAGAAAATTCCTGACCTGGCACATATGAAATTTGAAGAGGGCATTAAAAACCAAACCAAACCAAACCACAAACACCACCAGCCCCCCCTAAACTTTCATACTAACTCAGCTCCTCTATCCTGGACAGGTGGTGGGGTCTGTGAATGTTTACTGAACATTTAGTGTAGTATTTCATTTAGATCTTGGATGTATGTTACAGAACAATCCAGATCATAACATTGTTTCCTCTAACATTCAAAAACTTTACATCAAATTGGTTTTTTATTCCGTTTTATTGCCTTCATATAGCTCCTCTGCCAAAGACACTATTTTCCCTCTCTCATTCTCATGCCATTTAATTTTTCTGCGCTAATTAAAGAGATTTAAGTGTTTTAATTCTTAGAAAGACAGCTTCACCACCATATCACCCACACTGCTCTATTCAAAACGAATGGGCATTTCAGATCGGTTCCCAGTGTTGCTTCTAGGCAATATTTTCATTTACTTTAACGATAAACCGCAATAGCTGTACAAAGTCTGCAGTGAGAAGCAGTTATAAGCATTTTTGAGGATTTAATTCAAAATTAATTGTAGCAGTAAGTGCTCCAGAATATTCCCAACCTTTTGGAATAAATAAAGCACATCTATGTGAAATAGAGATTAACCAGTCATTTTGTTATGATGAAAAGCATCTCAAAGAGATACCAACCAGAAAGCTGACCGTGAGTCCAAGCTTTCTTTTTATCCTGTGATATAATACAGCAAGTGTTACAAGCACAAGAGAATTCATCACGTCCTATCAGGCACTAATCAATTACAATCAGGGGGAGGTTTTTTGTGCACAATATACACAGAACAAGATGGGCACAGGAGAACCTGGATCCCAGCAAGGTAGGAGTTTTAGAAAGGAAGGGTCAGTACTACATCTGGCAATAGCAATGCAGTCTAAAAGAGGCTGCTATATAAACAACCAAACAGGCTGTCTAGAGGTGTTGTGGAATCCCCATGGTTTTAAAGAAGAAATTCAGCAAGTCTCAGGTTTAAGGACAGGTAAAAAGTAGACACTAACTAGTTTTAAAGGAATTTAGTTTTCTTTATTGTTGCAGGGGTTTTATCATCTTTCCCCCCTGCCCTTTTTACTTAAATACAAGCAGCTTTACAAGTCCTAGAAAAAAAAAAAATCAAACCAATTCCAAGAAAATGAAACATCTATTTTTAAAAACCATTATGTTTATAGAGTTGGTACTTCTACCGTTAGAACAAAATGAGGAAAACTGCAGAAACACTAAAATTTAAAGAACAACTAAACCTAACCCACATATTTCTTAAGAAGAATAAATCTGTTATCTTTCTGATAGCTGGTGCGAAGACGCTATCATTTAAATATTGTCTCGTGATGTATCTCTTTTCATATTCATAAATAATCATCTACAAATTAATAAAAGCCAATGTGAAAACTGTCATGGCCATACACAATCAAAACATATCCTACAAATTCTTCTTACTGCCCACTAACATCCTCATAGGAGGAAAAAGGTTGATCTCATTTTATGAACATTTATATTTAATACCAAAATGAAGATTCAGTGATGGGGAGGAAACTCTAAATGACACAGTGTCTACATGTCACTATGTAAAAACTATATACGACATAGCATTATGAATTCATTAGCTTGCAAGAAAAAGGACAAAATCTACTATGCTGTTACAGTAGCTAATAAACAAAAAGCACACATGTTCTTTAGAGAAGTGCAAAGGTAACTTCTCTACAACAGTTTGCTTCTTCATCTACTGTGGAAGCCAAGATATACCTAAAGAAGCCTGGAATATTATCAACAGAGTGCCCTTGCCTCGCCCCAACCGAGAAAAGTATTAGTTGCTGAAGATGTACTTGACCATCACAGAATTTGCTATAGAAAGAAAGAGACAGCAGACAAAGGTGGCAGGCAATTCAGGTAGCTGTAATCATCTCACAAAGCCAGACCAATTCCGGATAACAGAATTCTGCTCTGCATTGTGTTTTATGTGAAACACAATGCTTGGCACGCTGCTGTTTCTAGGGAAAGGGAAATAAAGAAATGTATATGTATGCTTCCACTATCCAACCTGACACCTCTGCAGAAAAAAACACCCCCATACTGTTGTGCTGTCTTATAGCATGGACTCACTGGTAGTTTATCACTTCGTGAGATAGACTTATGTACAATCCCTTTACTGGACAGCCTCACCATGAGAGAATCTCATTAATATCCTCCTGACTGTTCAGTTTGCCCTGTGGCTTTCAAAAAAAATGTACTAGGGGTAAAAATACCTTTCTACGTGCTTTCTGCTTCTGTGTCAGATACACAGATTAAGAGATTTACTTTTTCAAATGCGTTAAATCTGCTGTCCTTCAAGAAGTATTCAAACACACAAGTAGTTTATTTAATTTAATTGACTTTACAAAAATGTCTGAGCATGAACACTTTGGTGGTTTGGCACTTTCTGACACTGAAGTGACATTTCTCAAGTGGCAGTGGCATTTAAAGGCACTATGATCTTCACATCTACAAACAGCAGGAATAGTGAGGTTTAAAGAGGAAGTTCCACATGCTATTTTCAACTTCTAAACTTTCTAGTCATACTGCTTATTCACAGTTTTAATAAACAATCATAAACATACTGCCAGGCATAATCTACTATTCCACATTTAACATTACTTAAAAAATATGTTGCAGTCATGCAGCCAAATACAAGAGGTTTGTCTGGGAACAAACAGTAGCTTTTAGTAGAACATATGACAGTTCTGTCAAAAATTTCACACAAACAACCTCTTTGTCAGCACTCAAAATACACAATGATGAGTCCCCCAAGTGTCTGAAAAGTTTTGGGTTTCAAGCTTCACTAGAACAAATGTGACTGACTGTTACAAGAAAAAAAAAGCAACCTCACCATTCGATGTGCTCAATTTTTTTTTCTTGTCTGCAACAAAACACCAGAACATATCTTGGGTAGAGATATGGTAGAAGAGGCAGTAGACCAGACAGCTTTAGGAGAATGGAGAACTCTCATCATTGCAGCTCTTTTATAAACAGTCTAGACAAACATTGGTCAGGAATAACCTAGGAGTAACTGGTCTTGCCTTGGGATGCATGAACCACCTTTTAAGTCTTATGAGAAGTAGTAATTTGCCTTTCTGGTTTTTGTATTTTCCTTCTAATTGAAGAACTCCCAGATTTTTGTTACACTTCAGAACATGTGCACGAGTTTGATTACAAAGCATAACAAAAATGAAAAGCTTCCTACTAGACAAATTTATGCATCTTTTCTAGATAGGTACGTTTTCCTTACAGGGAAAAAAATTAAAAAGTCCTGCAAATCCACAGACTATATTTATGAGAATTAATCAGCTCAACTCACTCTTATCCAAATCTTTACTTTCCAAGGACCTGAGAAAGCTGTCAGATCCTACCATCTTGCAAGAGATTGCTAAAAAACATACAATGATAAAATCTCTCATGATCTCAGGTAACAATTTTCAACATATATGAAAAAGCAGAAATGACAGAACAGATCCCTTGAAACAGAGATGCAAGAAGAATGAGGCAATTACCTAAAAGTTGCCCACCTGAAGAAAGAAGAGTGTTCAACACTTTCTGAAAATTAAATTTCATAGTGGGACTGAATTCCATAATTTTTACATATGGATGAGCGACAAGCAAGTTTTATAGCCCTCGTCAACACACAGAAAATTAGTGTTGTAAAAATACTCAGTGAGGTCCTAAATCATATCAAGGCCAGAAGCACCCACAAATAGAATGGAAAGCTGTCCATAAAAGCTATGAAACAATACTTGCCCATAAGTATTGCATGCTTGTGGTCCCTCTGTTATCAAGCCTGCAAGTCCAACCACAAGGTTAATTAAGAACAGAGCTAATTGTTAGAGCTTCAATAATTGCCATCATTAGAAAACCAGAATATCCAGCAGCTCTACTAAAATCTTGCACCTATTTGCCTTATATTTCCAAAAGGAAGGATGGTCTAGTTTCTACGTTATTCAGTGTCAGACACAAATGAATGAGTTAAAATCCCTTCTCTGCTCTGAACCTCCTCCATGAAGTCACCCACACTGTCACATCATCTGTATTGCATTTCTTAACCACAAAGTACTGATATATTTCACAGGGATGTAGCAAAGATGAATACAATAAGAGATTATGAAATAAATATTTTGATAAAGGGGACCATACAAGGACTGTAAGGGGGTACAATACATCTAATTTGGTCTTTTTCCCTTTTTTTTTTTTTTGGGCCCTTAAATGCTTGAGCAACAGCTTAATCATGTATGAACTGTAAGAGACCTATGTTAAACAAATCAAAAACCCCAAAAATTTAATCACTGGTGTAACTTGACTGAAGTTAATGAAGCTGCAACCACTTAAATCCAGGGGTGAATATAGCCTTGAGTGCTGTTTCACCTCTCTCCCTTCCAACAGGAAGTTATTACGGTAAATTAATTTCAGCTCCAATTGTGCAAACAGATATTGGCTATATGAGCTGTCTCTACCAATTTACATACTTTTGACTAATAGATGTTGGAGAGGTTTTCTGAAGCACATAGTCACCAGTTTCTCCATACAGAATTTGAATGCTTGCAATATCTGAGCCTGTAAACAGAGATCTAATTTGTTTCAGATCAGCTTTTCCAAAAACTATTATCAAGGCCACTTTAAGAAGTTTCCATTTAAAAAACATCTTTCCACTACAAAATCCCAATTATCACAAACATTAACAAAAACTCAGTACTGTAAGGTGGTAAAAACTAATTTCACTTAAAACCCAAAGTGAGATTGTTTCAATGATACCATGACAGAAGTTTAACAGCCTATAGAGAAACTGAATGACTATTATTTCTCCTTGTCTTAATGTTGTTATATTCCAGTATTAAAATAGTAGACTTCAACAGCCTTCCACAAGAAAAAGAGAAACCCAGGTAAGAAACTAAGCAGCTCCCAAAACAACACTGGATAAAGAGTAACTTTATACGCCAGCTCTTGCTAGGATCAAATCTTCCCAGGATCAAGTGTGTAAGCTCTGCACTGTGTACGTCACTTTACAAAATAAAGACATGAGTCAGAGAAAATGCCAAAATATTACTGAACAACTGACAAACTTCCAATTTCAGGACAAGATGCACCCCAGTTTGTTTATTTTGCCAAACTGGGTCAACTGTAAAACTGTAACAACAGAACGAACAACACCTGAACTGTGATGCAGGTCCAGATGAAATGTTGGTCTGGAGTGGTAAGATCATCATGCCCTCACTTACAGGCTAAAAGCACACAAAATTCTAAGTTGTAACCATTAAGAAAGAACCTCCAAAATGTACATTATGAATTTCCATATTATTTCAGTAACATTCATCCACGTGAACCTAAAAATCTTCCTGACATGCTCATATTACCAAGATAAAATGAATACCAGCATTAGGCTCAAAAAAGAAAGAACTTAAAACTAAAGTTATTCTGAATTAATCTGAATTTGCCCTCCAGTGTAATATTAATGTTCCAAACAAAAAACCCAAGAAAATTAATCGCATGGACAGAGAAAAGCACTACTAAAGCTCACATTCTAAGGCCACACATTAGCAATTCACTCAGGACAGGTGGAGCAGCGTACTGGAACAACAGTGGAAAAAACTTCATGCTCCTAAGCAACTCCATTCCTAAAAAGCAAGCACACAACACAGCAAAATTTGTCTACAGAAATCTCTGGCACCAAGAGCATTTCACCTCTACACTTCCCTTATCAGTTAGCCAGACAGTTTCAAAGACATCCCAGTTACATTGTAAGCAGATTAATAAGAAAAAAACAAGTAAAAACATCTTTAGTGCGACAGGCTCTGGAGCAAGGCAACATTTCAAAAGCCTTCTGAATAAAGACTTACGATGGGATAGACACACAAACACATATGCTGAGTGAATTTATGTCAGCAGAACATACTCACCAGAATTCAATGAAGAGAAATTCTGAGTGAAATAAACAGAAAAAGCATCTATTTGAATGTTTTCACTCCTGCCCACAAAGGTTTAATAGCGGGGTTTTTTTTGCATGCACACAAAAAATATTTGCAGTAAATTTAGTGCTGATGAAAGATGCCAGATTGATAGCCCTAGGGACTGAGTTTCTCTGTACACACAGATAAAGCACAGAGTGAGAAAGTTTGTAACCTTGCCAAAATGCCTTATAATACACAGCTTACGCAACCATCTTCACACTACAAAACCCTTCACCTCTCCACTGAAAATGTCAAAAACATTGCTTAGTGTTCGTTAGAAGGGAAATAAAACATGGACACTGTTGTTAGCATCAGTAGGGACAGAATTCAAGGCATCAGATCATTTAAAAAAGGTTTATTTTTGTTCTGAATGGCTCTTTTGTCAGCTGTGAACTTGGCTGCAGTGTTTGTAAGGCTGCAAAGTCAATCTGCACCTGGTATGAAAAAGCTTTCCTACTAAACAGCATGGTCTTACACAAGAAAAATAGCAAAGGAGTAGTTTAACTTTTTTATTCAAATAAGCTTATTCTAGCATACATGACCATATAAGCTAGTTCTCAGAAACTATCTCAAAGAAGAACTGGCTTGATAGTTTCACAATTGGTACCTAGGCAGTCACTCTCCAGTGATCTCCACAACTGATCTAACCGACTTTTAATGGACAGTAACTCCCTATTAATCAGGTTCTCAGCGCTACGTGGAATCTACATTGTCACATGGAGCAGGCAAGTGTCCAAGGAACCTTGGATTCTAATTTCCCTTGCTACTAATAGCTTGGCCAAACAGCAAAACTCCCTTCACTCCCTAGCCGCTGTCCCCCATCCAAATGTCAAGCCATTTTTAATTGTCAACAGAGGACATGAAGGAAAGCAGTAAGTTAAGGTTTATAGACCATAACGGCTCTAAATAAAAAATTGCTGACCTCCTTATAAAGGCAGACTTTCACTTCAATGGAAGATGTCCAGCACAACCCACAGGCTGCAAACTCACTGGATCTCAAACCAGATTGTGACACAGGATTAAATGCTACTTCAGTTCTTGGGAGATTTCCTTTGTGCATATATGGGCTTGGAGTGGGGGACAGCAATGACTAGAAAATATGACAAAAGAATGAGACTACTCTCTGATAGATTTAAAAAAAAATAATTCTTCCTAGAGACTGTTTTCCTGAGTGCGCAGTGCTTACAGCACTTTAGAAGAAATCTCTTACCACTCCTTCTACTATTTTCCTTGGTCATCAACCAAAGCATTACAACAAAATCATTCAAGTATGCTTAATAAAATAAATGAAAACAATAATTCTGTGGCATCCTGCATCTCAGCAAAGCAGACACATTTCTGCCAACTCAAGCATGTAGCAGGTTATTTTATTTTCACATTACTGAAGATAATAGGTTTAAGTGATTCTTTCAGCTCTATTGTAAGAGCTTCTTTCATTTCTGTTGAAAGCTTTTTCTAAAATTCACATTAGACGTGGCATTTGGTAACACGTAAACCTTTCAAACTTAATCTGTATTCCGACTCTATAGAGGATACTCTAATGATAAGTATCCACTAGGAGGACAAGTTAAAAATACAATCATGCAAATTTCTATTCACATACCCATCGGGTTCTTTTTGTGCAAGATACAAATTCTGCCAAATTTGTACTTAAAATGAAGTATGGGCATAAGAGTTTGAAAAACTGAGATCAAGACCTAGGTACTTCTGCAATTTTCATCCTTAGAAATGATTGTCAATATTTACTATGGCTAAGTGGTTAATACATAGCAAAATAACACTAAAAGACTAATGCTTTAATATTAACTTGAAAAATAAGCTTTAAATTGAGCCAAATAAAGGTAAATGCAAAAGGTACTTAGAACCATTGGGAAAAAAAATCAAATCTCTTTACTGTCTTTTTGACCCATACAACTAATGAGCTCTTTTGGTTCAAGCATAGACTGGAATCCAATAGAACAGGTAACCCTTTTGATTGCCTCTGATTTATTTCAGGAAACAATAATTAGGAGGAAACAATGTCAGAGCACTCAACAATGCACATAAATTACAAAGACATAAGGCTCTATGAGGTAAGACTGTAAATTCAAATATTTACATGCGGTGATAGCTGGATTAAACTAGAAAACATATGTCACAATCAGCCATTAATATAAAAATAACTGTTCAAATGTCCCTGTGATAAACTTTAATGTATTAAACGACTTTCTACATTATAATTTCTAAATAAAAAAAAAATGTACAAAACTTACCATTTTCCTACGGTTTCAACAGTTTGTCAAAGATAATGACCAGGTCATAAAGAGGTAGTCCTTTATGCATGAAAGATTCAGCATATATCTGGCAGTTCTAGCAAGGGGAAAAAAAAACAAACCACGAGTTTAGGCCATAGAGACCTGGCAAGCACTAAGCTTAAATAAATAAAATCATGAATAAAAGTGTATCTTTTCTAGTGTATGAAGACTTGTCAGGGCATTTTGTCATTAGGCTTTTATTAGCAAACACTCCTTTGAATAATCTCAGTTGCTCTGAACAGCCCATTCAAAGACAACCCTAGCACTCCTGAGTCCTCCAAGTGACAAAAAAAATTTCCAAAATTCATTAATTAAGCTTAAAACTATACCTAACCTTTCTGTGGCCATAGCTGTCAATAAACTTTGATAAGGAACGCTGAATTAGGACATTACTAAACACTTGCTCTAAGAAAACCAAGTTCTGCTTGACGTTCTAAAAGTCCTACAAATTACTGAATTATTAGACTAATTAGTAAGAGAGGGAAAAAGCTATTAAAATACAAAGTCCAGTTTAAAAATGGATTGAGGTCTATCCCATCATCCAGCTGAACAATCTGTCCATTTCCCTTAAGGCACAGGGAAAGCTATTACAGCACTCAGTGTAAAAAAGCAGAGTATTTAAAAATAAATTGCAGATATGAAGAACTGCTGCATTTGCTAAGACATTTTTCTAAATTCAGCCCAGCCGCTCTTCATGCCACATGTAGGTCCCCCAAAAAGAGAACAACAAAGCCACAATTTTATATCCCAATTTCTGTTTTAGAGAGATATACCAAAAAAAATGACTTTGTTTAGTAAGTAGGGAAGTGGTAATTTCTCACTTCACAAGCAGAGAAACAAGACAGAAAAAAATTAAGCAATTTGCAGAAAATCATACAGAAAGTCTACTTCTGAACCATTAATTTGAAGACCAGTTGTACCCTGTGATTGCCAGATCTCTCTTGCCTTCTGCACAAACTAGACAGGGAGCAGGGAAACACGCCTGGGAGGATTCTCTCTCCCTTCCCCCATCACACTGCGGCCACTCACCTGCCACTGACAGGTTCTCGCACAGTATCCCCGAAGGATGAACTCCAGTTTGGCAGAACTTAAAAACGTTCGGAAGATGGTCTTAAAGTTACTTCTCGTTCAGGCACTGGGGACGTTGCCGAAAGGACAACGTCACTGCCATCGAAAATTAAAGGTTTCACCTAAACCGTAATTGCAACAAGGTATCGAGCAGGGAGAAGCGGGCAAGGAGCGATGCCGGAGATCCGCCGGAGCAGGATCCTGCACCTGCGGAGGGCGGCAGGGCGATACAAACAACCGAGTCCCGAAGTGACTATTTCGCTGCAGACGCGGAGATCAAAGACTCCCGTGAAACACCCAGGCAAACCTCAAACTAAATACGTAGCTCCTGGGACTTCGCGGCCCCACGGAGCACACGCCGCTCCACGGGCGCCCGGCGGAGCGCTGCCCGCCGGCCCGAGCCGCCTCTGGCCGCAGCC
>VZTG01008130.1:0-15262 GCA_013397845.1 Melanocharis versteri | reverse complement strand
CGCCGCTTCATCGCCTGCCCGCAGCTGGCGCGCACCGTGCGGCGCTGCCTGCAGCGCGGAGCCGGGCCCGGCCCCCAGCCCCTGCTGCTCGAGTTCGCGCCGGGTGAGCTGCCCCAGGCTCCGGAGCGCCCCAGTGACCTTGGGGGGTCAGTGCGAGCTGCCGCCCTCGCACCGGCCCTGCTGGCACCCCGGCCCCGCGAAGGGCTGGTGCTGCTGCTGCTGGTGCTGGTGCGGGAGGGGGCTGGGACCTTCCCTCTCCCGGGATTTCGGGCGGGGGGGCAGCCGCGTTGCCTTCCGGCGCTGCCCGGGGCGGAATCCCGGCTGGGAGCCGTCCCGGACCCGCGCCCCGGCACCTTCCCGGGAAATCTGGCTGTGGGCACCGCGGTGTGCCTGGGGGGCCCATTTATGCAGAGCCTGGGCAATGAGTGAGGGTGCAGGCTGGAGGCTTGAGTCACTCGTGTTAAAACTTCGCTGTAGATTGACCAGAGATGTAATTTTCTGTCAGGTAATACTTCGGTTTTGTGGGCGCACTTTATCAGTAAAAGCACACCCAGGGTTATGGGCTATGGCCAGTCTTCTGCAGTTACCTGTTTTTTTTGTGTTTGTTTGTTTGTGCACATTTCTGCAGAATGTATTTTAAAGATGATATTGGTAGGGCGTCACAGTATATTTCAGTTGGCAGAAGACAAAGTAGTAGAAATACTTGAAACGTTATCTCCAGTGCTGCTCAGTATCTAATTGTAATGCTGTGCTTAGTGTAATTCAGTGAGCCATCTCGGGCAGGCTGCCTGTAAATCATTTCTCTAGCTCTTGTTTTGAAGTGTGTTTAAACAAACACAAGCTATCGCCTGTTGAAGGTGATATGTCCCAAGTGTTATGCTGGGAAAATCACTAAAGGAAATCACTTAGAAACAAAAATGCACTTTAAAAAATTTTTTTTTAAATTTTTTTCGTTATTTTCCTACTTCAGGTCCTGGAATTTTGACTCGAACTCTGCTTGATGGAGGTTTTAGAGTGGTAGCTCTGGAAAGTAACTCAGATTATTTTACAGACTTACAGGTACACTTTGATTCAGTTGCACGTTTCTGAAACATAATTAAAGGGAAAATGAGAAATTAACTTAAATTGTTGTGTAATTGTTGGCTCAGAAAGGAATTAGGCAGTGATTGTTACTTGCAACATCTGACATAATACCTAATAACAGTATGTAGTTTGGTATTGTACATTACAAATGCAGAACATTTTTTAAATCATTTGGCATTTTGTGTATGTAGGAATTCAAGTTCATACATAGTCTTTCTATGCATAAATAAAATTTCATGCATAAATTTGAAACTAATTGGAGTCATTGTAGATGTTTATGTTTAAGGAAGAGTTCTGCATGAAGCTGTAAGAAATCTGTAAAAATGCTCTTAGTTAAATTCTGATTATCTCACAGTGTTATTTAGTCTGTTTTCCTGCAATTGACACTTTCCTGTGTTGTCCTCTCCCGCTCACCTGGGCTTTGCATGGATTCAAAGGGGATCAGACACAGAGCTGCAAAAGTTGCTCTAGAAGGTTTGCATTACAGTGCTGGTTTGGAACCAGTGACTGTCACCTGACTTAAAATGTGTATGAAAGGTATTCTCTCCACAGATATGAAGAATTCTAGTTTTAAATTGTTAAAAGAAGTGTTTTGCTTCGTTGAGTATAGTTGTTTGTTTGTTTTTTTAAAAACATTGCAGAATATCTTACTAGTTTAAGGATGTGGTTTAAAACTCAATTTGAACACCACAAAAAATGTCAAGATGCCCTACGCAGTAAAGGGGGCAATTATTTTTATCAGCTGAAAGAAAGAAGCTATTCTTTTTATCAGCTGTAAGAAGCAGCTCTGAGGTTTGACTCTTGTTGACTGGGTAACAATTTTAGGTGGTGCTCAAATGCATTTTTTGTTTGGGTTGGGTGTTTTGCAAAACCAGTTACTGTGTCCAGATTTCTTCAACTAAAATTATTTTTATTCAGTCCCTAGAGAATAGCCTGGATGGGCAGTTAAAGGTGATTCATGGTGACTTCTTCAGACTGGATCCTTTGACAAAGGGAGCATTGAAACCACCTGCTGTGTCTTCTGACAAACTTTTTGAAACCATTGGTGTAGCAGCAGTTCCTTGGAGGGCAGGTATATGTTTATGGTCCCACATGTCACAAACACGTGTTTGAAGGGTGCATAGGCAGTTAGGCAAAACCTTTGGGATTTGCTTGAGGTATATGTTCTATTTAGTACACATGCTGGATTAATGGATACTGTTTTCTGCATTTCAACTTTACTTAAGACTCATGATAGTTTCAGAAAAAAACCCCCGTGGCAATATCAGATAATTAAGTGTTTTCTTGTCTATTAAAGGTTTAGGTTAATGCAAACTGGGCTTAGCTTTGACTGCGGCTTGAGTTGTATTCATTCTTGAACAACATGAGCTCACAGACTTTCTTAATTGTTTGTAGTTTAAACATTAGAATTAATGAGATTGTCTAATACATACTGCAAAATTTTAAAGATGCTTTTAAATGCTATTGTGTGAAACAGATGTTCCTTTGAAAATTTTTGGAATCATACCCCAACAGTTGGAAAGAAACAGACTTTGGAGACTTCTTTTCGCCATGTATGAATGCAGTTCCATATACAGATACGGAAGAGTAGAACTCAACCTCTTTATAAGTGAAAAAGAGTATACGGTACGTGCAAGGCATGTTACAGGTAATGAAGGTGTAGTGCTTCACAGAACACAAACCCATTTATATTGTATACTAATGTTTTTGCTAGTAAATTTTTTTTCTACCAGAATTTTTGAGTATCGTCAATTTCCTACTTGTTTGCTTTGTGCAGTGATAGCACTATGAAGAAACTTTCTGGTGTCATATAACCACAGATCTTACAAATGTGAAGCCTCGTCCTTGAGGAGCATATGCAGCAGCAGACAGCTGCTTTCCATTGTAAATTGTGAGGTGATTAAATTCTGTACCGTGCTTTTGCAACAAGTTTGTTTACTAGTTGCAGGTAATAGTCAACGAAGACTAAATTCAAAACACAAAAACACAAGTGAAGAGCATTCTGCGTCACTAAATACAAACACAGTGAGATGCACTTGTCCTCATGAGTTGTTTTGTATGCAGTACTGATAAGAACTGAGACAAAATATAATGATTTACACTCCTTTTTATTAATGTTCTGTACACTAAGGCGCAGAGCCCTTTCTGGATTACATGTTCCTAATTTATGCTGTCCCAAAGCTCTAGAAGTGTTCTTATACTTCAAGGATGCCTTTTTTTTCCCCCATGAAACTGGGATGTTCGTACAGAGCCATAAACCTTTAATTACTTGAAGCAGACAAGGACTTCCAGGTCTGTTTACACAACTTGTGTTGTGTCTGACACCCCACTGAAAAAAATTAAGTGTCTTAAGTATATTCTTCTGTGAAATGACAGGCTGGACACCACTGAAATACCCACTTGTATGGTATGTTTTAATGGTCAGATTTTTTACTAAATACAGGGCAGCCTATTCATTTAAGGCAGTCCCTGTTTTGTGTTTGTTTTTTTATTAACTTTTCTGGTTATAATGTGAGCCCTGTTAAATAGGAGTTGTGTAGTAAAAGCTACTGGAACCTTCTTTAACTGGGCATTGTTGACTCCTTTTTGTTGGTTGTTTTGGCTTTTTATCATATGATAAGGCTGTGTAAATCTATTACAAGAAGTTAAATCTCCCTGCTACAATGTACTTCTTTCCTTGCCCTTTTTGTGAATAATCACAAGCTTTTCTTTTTTTCTTGCCCTATGTTTGATTTGTCATATTGATCAGGATGATGACTGTGCAAGTTGCTTAATGTTCAGCAAGGTCACTTGATGTTTTACTTACTCTGCTTGTGTGTCTTCTTGGGACTATTATCTTATCAGTGCAAGCTGTTAACTCTGCCAAAGTCATGGGTTTTTATATGGAATCTGATCCTTATTTCTCTTCTGTGTGGAACTTCTCTGCCTTAAAAGGAGCTAGAAAGTATATGCTGGAGATTCATACGTAGTTCAGTTATTCAAATAACTGCTGTGAATAAATACTTCAAATATTTCAATGTCTTCTAGCCCTCTCTTCTGACAAGATATACTAACATAGCACAAAGCACGTGTTTGAGGCCTAATGTAACTTTACCTTGGAATTTTAGACTTAACTGAATTTCTTACTGTTTTACATATATGTATGTGGATTTTGCTTAGATAAGACACAGTCTTGGTTTTTGCAACAAAAATGCTCTTTGCCATTTTTTTAGGTATTAACAGCAAAGCCTGGGAAGTCGAAGATTTATCAAGCACTTACTGTACTTGCACAACTAGGGTATGAAATTGAACTACTACATAAGGTAAGAGTTTTGTACCAGCTTATATGGCCTAATGCTATGGAAATGCATTTAGAAAAGGGTTTATAGTGGTTTACCACTGGAAACTAATTGGAAGCTAATTTGATGTTTAAATCAGTTGGAGAACTGTTGAAAACTTTTGTAAAAAGCCAAAACAGTCATGTTTTGTGTAAAACTCTTTCGATTAAGCAACATTGTTATTCACTATGATGTCAGTATTTTCACTGCAAGCCACTGTATTCAAAAACATTTATTCTCAGAATCTGGTAGATAAAAAAGAGATGTTTACACACCAGATAAACCTTTTCCATTTTGCTAATGGTTGTGTGAAACTAGAAGTCTGCTTTTCCAATCTGTCACAGTCTGCTCTTTGTTATGTCCTCTGAATTTTGCCATCATATGTGCTTTGGACTTCCTAGGCTGTGTTCAGTAGAATTTTTTTTGAGTTTTGGTGCTTTAATGTTCCAAGCATAGCTGCTTCTCCTACTAGCCAGTACCTTTTTACCTTGTGAAGCATGCTGTGGTTTAGTTTTAAGTTTTTTTAATGTCCTCCCACTTCCCCACGAGCACATGGCCATCAAATTTCAGTTAGCTTATGCTTTTCAGATATATGTTTGTGCTCTGTTTTTCTAGGAACCTGCCCTCATAGTTTAAATGTTTTGCTAATCTAAAATGAGGTTTCACTGTCTATTGTCTTCCAAATACCTTCTACTACAAGGTATATATTAAGTAAATATCAAGAAGTTGAAGAATAGTACTTTTTGAAGGTGGTCATCTGACTAACAGGGATGAAGTAGAAGTGGAGGCATTCAGTGCCTCTTTTGCCTCAGTCTTTCATAATAGTGATAGACCTAGGGCTGCCTGGCCCCCTGAGCCAAAGGACCATGAGTGTGGGAACAGGGACTTCCCATTTATGGAGGCTGAAACTGCAAGGACCAGCTGTATCAGCTGGATGTTCTCAGGTCCTTGGGGCCTGACAGAATTCATCCCAGGGTACTGAGGAGCTGGTGGAAGTTATGGCAGGACCTCTCCTGATCAGGTACCAAAGGGTGCCTCAAACATGGCATCATCAGCTGGTCAATAAAGGTGATTTTGCCACTGAATTCAGCGTTGGTGCAGTCTCACCTTGAACACTTGGGCAGTTCTGGGCCCCACAGTTAAAGAAGGATGTGAAGGTCCTTGAGGGCATCCAGAGGACAGCAACAAAGCCAGTGACAGGACCAGAAGGAATGTCCCAGGAGGAGCAGCTGAGGGCTTTGGGCTTGTCTTGTTTGGAGCAAAGGAGGCTGAGGGGTGACCTCACTGCTCTCCACAGCTTCCTGCGGAGGGGAAGGGGAGAGGGAGGTGCTGAGCTCTTCTCCCTGGTATCCACTGATAGGAAGCGTGGGAACGGTTCAAAGCTGTGCCAGGGGAGATTTAGACTGGACATTAGCAAGCATTTCTTTACTGAGAGGGTGGTGAAACATTGGAACAGGCTTCCTAGAGAGGTGGTTGATGCCCCAAGCCCATCAGCATTTAAGAGAACATTTGGACAATGCCCTTTGTAACATGTTTTAACTTGGCAAGCCCTGGATTTCTCAGGCAGTTGGACTAGATGATCACTGTAGGTACCTTCCAACTGAAATAGTCTATTCTATTCTAACAAAACACTTTAATTCTGTAATACATTTGCTTCCTCCCGTAGGAACCTTGGTCATCATTTGCAACTAATTTGAAAAATGGGGGACTGGCAATACCAAAAACTGTGGTAAGATTGTTGTGTACACTTTCCTTCTGAAGATGCAGATAACCTACCTTTAATTAAAGGGTTAAGTAACTTTATAGCAGCATTTGCAGATATATTTTTAAGAACTGTTCTAATTAAAATTTAAGGCAGCATGTAGATTAATCAAAAGTGAAGGATTGCTATTAGCTTAGAAACTGAAATAAACTAATATTTTTATTGTCTGTGATGGAAAAAATATAGTGAGTAAACAGCATAAATGAATATGAAAAGGTAAAATATTTTTCTGAGAAAGTTACTGATGGTCACATCTACCTACTTTAGCAAAACAAGTGTTACCACAGTTAATAATGCAATCAGTATGCTGCTGGTTTTGATTAAAATAGTGATTCACATGTCTATCACAGATTTCATGTGCAAGTTAATTGTGGAAAAGCATGAGTCTCCAAACCTGAATCTGAGAAGTGCAAAAATAGCTTGTGTAAAGTTACTTACTTCTCTCCTTTAGAGAAGTAATGATGTTCCTTTGTATAATAAAGGAATTTTCCTGTTTAATTCTGATAATACAAAAGCATGTTTACTTAATATTTTTAAGTTTCACGCCCTCCAGAAAACTGTGATGGTGCTGTATTGAGTGTAGTTTGCAATGTTTCTGTAATGTACAAGTGACTGGGTGTGGCTTATATGCTTAATTGTGTTGCCATGTAGAGAGGCCCATCAGGTGGGTTATGCAAGATGTACTAGGGCAGCTTTAGAAGTACAATTGTCAGATCTGTTGGACAATATATCCATTGCTGCCAGTACAGAAGTACACTTAGTTCAGTTGAAGACTCCACTTTGTCCCAGTTTCATAAAATCCTCATGTTGCAATACTGTCTTACTGTTACACTCACATAATTCCATCTTATATATAAAAGGCAGGTAGTTGATACCTTGCATAGTGTAGGAATAATATAGGCCATATAATATCTTGAAAAGTCACATCAAGCCCGTATTGTCAATTTCAACTAAGAAAGTCCAGTTTTAAAACACAGAAATAAACTCCAAGTGATAGTACGTTTCTTTTGTTTTCTATTTCCTTTTCTGTTTGAGGCACAGGGAGGTGAAGCCTCATCTTCAATGTTATAATCTTGTTAAGACTTTTAATAAGAAATGTTACTGGTGGCAAAGATGAAACTCTTAGCTTAAGATAGATACTCTCTTAAAAAGTGGTATTTACAGTGACTTACTCTGTTTTTCTTGCAGCGGGTGCCAAATGACCATTTATGTTTGGTACGACTGACTCCTCAGCAAAATCTATTTACAGGAGGCTTGAAGCCCTCAAATGCATCTACCTTTATTTTCATGGTGAAACAGTCTTTTGCTAAACCTAAATCTAGACTTACCGATAGATTAAAGTAAGTAAAAAAGAATTACAGTTTTTATACTGCAGAAAAACACATGAAAATGTTAAAATATGTTCCCAAAGCAGTATTTATTTGCAGATGAAATACAGCCTTTTAAAAAACTAATTAATCAATTTTTTAATTAATCATCAACATGTAGAATAGAAGATTTCATTTGTGCAACCTACAATACAGTATTTTAGGGACTGTTCCTGGCAGGAAGATTGACAAGAATTTAAAATGTACATGTGTAGTAGTTCCTGTACTTCCAATGGAGCTTAGGTCGTGTATCTGCAAGAAGTTTTCACTTATTTTACAGACACAATAATAAAGCCACCAAGAGTTTTGCAGTTACAGAAATTAAAAGCTGAAAGAGATTCAGCTTATAATAGACATCAAAGTCATGCTAATGAAAACAGCTGAAGGTTATAGAAGGTAGAATGGGGATGTCCTCAAATGGCTGTTATCTAATTTAAAAATTAGGCTTTAGACTTTACCAATTATGCGAGCTATTCACTTTTCTTTATGATCAGTAGATCTCTGATTCCCAGAAACGGAAGGTGTTCACAGTCTGGAAAGCATTGACTTCTTGCTGATGAAAATAATGAATATACTTCTCAGTTGCTGGTTATGTTGCTCAGTTGTAGGTTATGAAAGTTAATCTCCAGAAAGGGGGGAAAAAATAAGCTACTAAATTCCAGTAACTCTCTTAGCAAAGACAAGGGCAAGGAGCCTTAATGGATTTCTGTCTTAAAGCTCAGTGGTATACAAGGATCTCCACTTGATCCTTCAGCCAGGAAGTTGAAGGCTTCTAAAATGCATCCTCTGTGTATTTATACAGCCTTTTCCTGTCTGGGAAATAGTTAATGTATGTACACATTTATAAAAGTATAGCTTTCATAGGAAAGATGTAGATGGGGAAGGGTGGATACATCTATTTCTATATAGAAGAAAATACCTGGGAGGTGTAAGTCACTAGTTCATATTATACTGAGTCATCTTCTTGATGACTGCCTTGGCTTTAATTTCTCCAGCACTGAAACACCCTCTTTAGGCTGTAATGCCTGTTACTGACTTCGGCATTTGGGGTGGATGGGGGAGGGAGAGCACTTATCCTGTAATGAGGAGGTTTGTGTGGTTTGGTATTGTCTGTGTGTGCTGGGGGCTTTATTTGCTATTTATGTGTTTTAATAGCAGAGGTTTCTTCCTGTTCGCAGTATGGACTGAAAGTAACTTGTGTTGCAGGAAGAACTTAGCTTCTTCTAGAAGCTGTGAAAGAGTGAAGTGGACCTTCAGATAATGTTTCTTGCTTTTTAATTTTTCATTATGCTCCATTATGATTTTGTTTGTATGTTTGTTTGTTTCAGTTCATGGAGCTTGGACAATAGTGACACATTACTGAAAGCACTAGAAATTCCCCAAAATGCTGCAATGTGTAACTTGTATCCAGAAGACTATAAGCGTCTTTTCGAGGCTTTGCAAAACTCCGATATGTTTGCTGAAACCTTTTTCCATGATGAAGTCTTGGCAAATACAAGGACCATGAACTTATAAATCTAAAGCTTTTGGAAGATCACCTTTGCTTCTGGAAGATTACTTTGATAAAAAATGATTTAAATAAAATCGGAGATACTGTCAGCTAGATGATTTCCTGTCTAAACAGGAAAAATTTAGCAGGTAACAAGAGCCCTTCTACATAGGATGAAAGTAATGAATTCACAGTTATCTGTTCACAATCCTGTCTGGAATGGACAAGCTTTGCACACAATCCTATATGGAATGGACAAGCTTTGCAACTTTTGCAGGAGCTTATTAGCTCGTGCTACTTTTGGATGTACCACTTAAATGCAACTTTTTGTTACACTGTTGCTGTATATTTACAACATTTGAAAAAAATTAACAGACAAGTAATTATTTGTCTGGTTTTTATTTCAGTGCTTAATGATTTCAATGCCCTTTTGACAGATTCACAAAATGCAGAGGTCTTTACAACCCCTGAGTCTGCTACATTGTCTGCTTTTCTGAATTTGCAGCCTAAAGTCAACATAATGCTAATAAATTAACAGTGGTGTGTTAATAGAAGACACGGTAATGACAGGGTGATAAAATATTAGGCAAGAGTTGCTTAAAATAAAGATTGTGATATCCCTGAAGAAAAGTTGTAATAGTTACTTCTTTTGAAAATAATGGGGCAACCTGTACTAGCTTATAATACAATACACAAACACCTACATGTGTACAGGGATTATTTTAGGTCTGAAAGTCACCGGAATATTCAGTGCTGTATAAATGATTTTGAAAAAATAAAATCATCTTACTTGAAACCTTTGCCAATATCTTTCTTTAATGTGTAATACATGTACCAAAAAATTACTCCAAACCATATGCTATTAAAATTGTGTTTTTAGCCACAGTACTCCGCAAGGCAACCTGTTCCTAATTTCTCTTTCTGTCCTACCATGTAACTGTTTTGTTGTTGTTCAACAATGCTGGGAGGTTGTACTGTTTCTGTGTTCTATATTGTACCATCTGGGAAGAACTGTGGCAAAAAATACACTTCTTTAGCAAAGCACTAGTTTATAAAATGCCATTTTGGTGAAGGCTGAGCTGTTTTTAGGCTGTGGATAACAGGAGTGCCCAAAACAATGCAAACAGAGAATTGTATTTCTTAAGCTTAGTCTGAGGTATAGATGTGATCAAGTGTTCATCTCTGTCTTCCTCCTGCAGTTATGGCTGCTGCTGAAAACTAGACTTTGAGCAGCCTCAGTTCGTTCTGCTAGCTAGGCTGCAGCTCTCTCTTGAAGCTGCTGCTGAGCTTTTCTAATGTTATGATGAAACTCCCGGAAAGGCTGAGGCTTAATTTGCAGTCTGTCTCAGAGCCTTGCTGGTGTTCTGGTGTAGGCTGTCAAGATTTGAGGCTTCCTCGCTGTTTACATCTCTATTTCAGAGATAGTCATTGTAAATTGTCAATGAATGGCAAACTTGGCATTAACAGAAGCAATTCCACCTTTTTCAGTCTCATTAGATGGTAAGTGTTTTATCTACTGGTCTATAAGATGGCTGTGTCTCTTGGGCTGATCCCCTCCACACTTTGAATCAAAACACCTTGCTCTTGTTTCAGCAAGATGTCTTACACATCCTACATACCAGGAGAAGTATTCTATACATGAAATGTAAGACCACCACTCCCTAAATGAATTTTTTCAATTGTATGCTGATAACATTTCAAACATGAACTGAAAAAAAGAAAATTGTTTTATTTTGATGCTGTTGGAAGCAGCATTTAATGAGCCAATGCAGGGACTAACAGCAGGAATCCGTAAGTGGAAGGAATATTGCATAACTGGGGACTTCAAATGAGATTTAATGCTCACCAGAAATGCACCATTAAGGCTAAGTGTAAGCAATGTTTAGCCCTGATCACAAATGTGAAATGGAGAGAGAAATGCTTGCCATTATAAAAATGATTTTGATATTCATGGAAAATATGGAAAAAGTGAAAATTACTGTGTAGTATTTGATTAATTGATGCTATCCACTCAGGAATTCTTACTGTTGCAGGATTATAGCTTTTGTAGGATAATGTTGAATGTAAACTTTCACTTCACTTTCAAATTTTAAATTGTATATAAAGGCTTGTCATACATTTCTGTTACGATTTTTAACCAATGCTGGACTATTTGTGTTCCTTTCCTTTGCATAACTGCCTTTTTTTTTTTTTCCAAGACTGATTTAATACATGAACCTCTGAAACATGAAGCACATGTGATGCACTATCTAGTGCATTTAGTAGAACACTTTTAAGTGTTGCTCTCACTCTTCCAATTTCTTCAAGGAGCTGCCCAAAAATAGCGTTTGGCATTCCATATTAAAGCACCAGTATATCATACTTTGACTATTGATTGTAACTTTAGAGACGCTTAGTCTTTTCTGGTGGCCCTCATCATTTGTGCCATCTGTCTGGGGAAGAAAATTATGACTGTGCTAGCAATTGCCTAAGCTTTTCCTACTTACCTATATTTAAATCATAAGAAACACAAATAGAGACAGAAACAAACTTGGTGCAGTTAATGAGAAATTTTGCCACTCGGAATTAGGAGGTCGGTTAAGTTGAACTCTATAGTCAGTTCACTTTTGATCTAGAAGAAGGGTTTGTGACCTTGCAGTAATTAACACAGTAGATGCTATGATAAGGGGTTGTTAAGGTGGAATGTGTCTGTACTGGCTACTAAACCTGTTCAGCATTGGGCATTTTAATAATTAGAGCTCAGCCTTGCAGGTTAATGATGATGGAAATATCAGCATAAAACTTGAGAAACAGATTGTGTTGTGTAGTTTAAGATGTGCAAATGCGATAGGAAGAAACTGAGGCTTCCTGAGAAGCATGCTGAATTAATTGTTTTGTCAGGCTGAACACAATCCGTGTCAGGCTGCAGATTGAAAACTCCGACCTGAGCTTCATACAACTTTAATTAGCAAACCCATACCTTTCTTCTGTAAACACTGAGAACATGGAAATAACAGGTTAACTTTTCCAGAAAGGACAAGTCAGTGGGAGATGTTTATTCGCTCACATTATATCCTTGTTTATCAGCTATTGCATCTTTCCTTGTGTGGGCTGTTCAACTTGTCACTGCTAAAAATAGACACACTGACTGTCCCCAGCTGATAGAACACAACATGCAGCAAGCACATGAAGCTCAAGGGAAATTAGGGGTAGTTAAGAAAAATCAAATGAAGCAGTCAATTACTCATAATGTTAAGTCTTTAACCACTGATGTGGTTGATCCTATTGATACGACCCCAAACAGAGAAACAGCTCAGAACTTCATAAGCTTGCTTCTGTCGTTTGAAGGAAATTGATGTGTTTGAGGCAGGGAAAATACAAATAAAATAGAATGGTTTGGTAAATTTCCCAGTAAAAAAGTCAACAGATAAAATCTATGTGAAATTTATTATCAATTTGTGCTTAAAATGCTTCTGCAGTGATTTTTAATTTAACATTCTAGAATCAATTTTTCACTAGCATGCCAACATTGAAAGTGAAGAGACCTCTTAAAGAGAAATGTATTCGTAAAAGATTTGTCTGTACTTACAAGCTTTCAACTAACTATTTGATAGCTATTCTATGCTGTTAGTGACACAGATTTTGTACAATCCAAAATTTATCATTGTGTGTTTTGAGCCATATTTTGATACCAGAAAAAAATCCATTTTGTGCTGTGTTGTTTGGAATGGCTATTGCACATTTATGACTAAGGAGCAGAATTTGAATTATTTCATTACTGCAGTTGTTTCTCTAAACTCATGTTGTAAAACATGCTGTCCTGAGATAAAAGAGCTAAAGCTCCACTACAGCGTTTCCTGGCAGTAAGGACGTATGGCTAATTCAGCAGCATCAGCCACAATTAAGTGATACTTCCTACAAAACTGCACTCATTACACTCCCTGACAGCTGCTTCCATCCAGAATGTGTCATGCACTTCAAACAGCTGTTGAGAAGTCTGACCTGTTTAGGTCAGTGTATGACTTGGTCACACACCATGCTGATAACAGGGATTAAATTCAACTAAATATACTCATGGGCTAAATAACCACTTACTGGAATATATAGCCCAAGTATCATTATGCTTTTGAGAAAATTCAGACTGATGATTCCAAAAACATCCAAGTTCGGCATTCCATTGGTCACCATTGCTCAAAGACTGTCGAATGGCCCTCCTAGGCAGACTCGTCACTAACCTGTAGGTGTAGATATCCAGAATCAGTTCTCTGGGCCCTTCATACAGATGTCGAAATATCCAACACTGCATTAAAATGTTTAATGCTGTGTTCAAAAGCTTATCTATACAGAAAGTCTCCATTACTGCAATTATGTTTTCATATCACTTGAAATGCAATGTCAGCTAAAAGCTGGGTTTGGGCTTCTGTGGCTTATTTTACTGTACAGCTTATGCCAAGCTGATGGAAGTCCCTTTCTTCAGGTATTCATACTTCAGATTTTCCTAGAGTAGCTGGGCTCTTCAAGGTTGTGATTTTTATTTTGTTTGTGTGTCAGTGAGACAGCAGACTGGCATTCCCTCGGATGTGTTCTTGTACTTTGCAAGGTGCTGTTGTGTTACTGGACATGTAAGTGAGAAAACCTGACAAGAAAAACTGAGAAAATAATGAAAATTACATCTAGTATTGTATATTTATATTAGCTCTTCCCCGAGTGCACTTTTTGCAGCTCATGGGTAGGCCTTTAGGTTCATGCTTTTATCCACTGAGACAGATGGTAACTTCTGTTATTACTGGGCTTGGTTTTGGTACAGGTTTTGGGTGATGCCTGCTTAGAAACTCAGTAAAACAGCATAGACAGGAAAATGCAGAATATTTAATAGGTGAAGAAGTAAAGCATACAGGCCATATACAGAGATAATTGCCTAATATTTTAATAACTATTAAGGTTAATTCTACTGAAACTCTCAGTAACACTGTTATTTAACACATTTTTAAAATTTGCTAGAGGAGCTAAAGATAAGCACAGTAACATGCATAATGATTTCACTAACAACTGGATTGCTGTCAGTTCTTTTGGCAATGAGTTACATCACTGCAGCATTTAAGCAAATGTCAAAATATAATTTTCTGTGAGAATCCTCTTGAGGTAACTTGATTCTTCCTAATAGCAATACTTTGGATATGCATATTGCCATTCCTGATTACCTTGTTGCAACTTACAACTGCAGACTGAAATAATCGATTGTTACTGACAACAAAACTGAGAGGTTTTTAGCAATGCACAGCTGCTTGGCGGAACTGTTAGGTCTATGTCTCAGTGTTCTTTGATAGCAGGAATCAGAACTCCTTTCCAAAACAGAAGCCCTACCTCCCTCTACAGGCGTGATAAGGAAAACCAGACAAAGTCGATCTGCAGTTTAGCACATTTAGTCTGCATCATATGTGTACTCTCATAAATGAATGGAAGTTATGCAGACCCGTAAGATAAGAAAGCACTTATCTCGTGGGCTTTGAGTACCAACATTTCAGATTAATGCCCTTAGTTAATCCTGCAAGTGTTTTGCTTTTTCCATTGTCATTTATCTGGTCCCTCTAACTCATAGCTCTGACAAAAAGTAATCTGGTGCATTCTCAGTGAGAAACACCACCAGAGCTTAGGTGCCCAGGAGCTACTGGCCCAGTCATATTTCTTTGTATTCAGATCACAGTGAGATCCAGAAATACATCCGGATGCCAGCTCATAAATATAATGTCTTTTTCTGGGATGTCTTTGAATCGCTATTATACCCCTTCATTTGTAAACCAAACTGTTTAACGTTTTGTGTATAAACATGTAAAATGGAGGTGCCAGGAGGATGGAGCCAGGCGGTGCTCACTGGTGCTGAGCAATAGGACAGGAGGCAACGCGCAGAAACTGATGCACAGAAGTTCCACCTGAACATGAGGAAGAACTTCTTTCCTGGGGGGGGCGACCGAGAACTGGAAGACACTGTCCAGAGAGGCTGTGGAGCCTCCCTAACTGGAAACACTGCAGCCCCCTCTGGACGCAATCCTGTGCCACGTGCTTTAGGACGCGCCTGCTCGAGCAGAGAGGTTCTACCGCATGACGCACTGTGGTTCCTTCCAACCTGACCCACTCGGGGATTCTGCGATATGTGTCATTAAGTGCCTCTTCAGGCAAAGGGCTGGGCTGCGCTGTGCTGGCCCGGGACAAGCGTGTGCGGCAAAGCCGAGCTCCATCACCGCGGGAGCCGCCCCTGCCCCTGCCC
>VZTG01008129.1:509937-554232 GCA_013397845.1 Melanocharis versteri | reverse complement strand
CACCCCTCTTATGCCTCCCAGGCCCCTTCTCCCCCCGTATCCCGCCCTTAACCCCTCTTACCCCCCTTCACCCCTCTAAACCCCTTTCACATTTCCTATCATCTCTCCCTTGTCCTCGCATTTGCCCCCCTTCACCACTTCCTTTGTCCTTCCAAGCCCTCGTTCACCCCCTTTACGCCCGCCCGTACTCCCCCCTCTCGCCCCATGGAATGCTGACGGTGGCTCCCGCCTCCCCGCAGGCACCGGGAGCTGCTGAAGGAGAAGCGGCGGCGGCACCAGGAGCTGTTCGCGGAGCAGAAGGTACCGCGCTGCCCCCGCGGGGCTCCGGGCGGGCACGGGCTGTGTGCGCCGGCTTGTCCGTGCCCGCCTGACTCCCCTCTCCCCCGCAGAAGCGCAGGCTGCTGCCCGAGGCCGTGCTGCAGGAGCTGCAGGATGTGTCCGCACGGTAAGGGGGCAGGGGAGGCGCCGGTCGGTGTTGGTGATCCCGTCTCCACATCTCCCACCCGTGGGGCAGCCCCTTCAGGTCCTGGCTTGGGAGGTCGTGCTGGAAACGGGGGTTTCGTGGCTCTGGGTAAACGAGGGGAGTATGAATTGAAGAGTAACCTGTTGCCTTGCCTTTGCTCCCCAGGCCCGCCGAGGAGGCTGCGGCAGACGACCCAGGTATGCTACAGCTCGCTTTCCTAACGAGGTACACATCTGGTATTTCAGGAGTTCATTCCTGTGCCAGAGCTGCAATGGGGAGCTCTGGTAGAGACCTTTTCCATGTCTTAAACATGAACAGACTGGACAGACTGTCTTTTCCCAAGGAAAAGAAATAGCTGAGGAAAAATCTAAAGTCTCATTTAATCTAATTCTTACGCCTTTTACTTACAGAAGTCACCTGCTGTGCAGTGATTTCAGTTAAATAGCGTGAGGTGTTTAAAGAAACCCTGGGCAGGTGTTACAGCAGAAAAAGCAAGGATTATCAAAGGTGGATTAATATTTAGCCCTTAAGATATAAAGGCTATTCCTGGACAGAGTTGTTATATCGCCTCAGTACTTTATATATCAAACTACAGTTTAATAGCATCTGTAAAATATTAAGCAACTTTTTTCAAACTCAGAATTACAAAATCAAGAGTCTGGAGTGTTTATGACTGCTATTTTTGCTTCATCTGTACTTCGAAGTATTTCACAAAAAATCTTTTATTTAAGTAGTTCTCTCATCCAAACCTCACATACTGCTGGATGGTGTAACAGCTACTTTTTCTTGCTTTTATTTAAAAAAGATCTGTTGTATTGGCGTAACACGGAGATGAGCTGAGAATGAAGCAAGACTGAAGCCAGGGCTGGATTTCCCTTTATGGGTTACCCATAGCTGTTGTGTTGCACTGAATTTTTGTCCCGTGATGAATCCCACTTTGTTGATGCCAAGGAAGAGGAAAGTTGGCTAGCAGTACTTTGGGTTGCTCCCTTGAGCATATTTCTTCCTCTCCCTCTTACAGCTGTTCTTCCTAGTCAGCGCTTCTGAAAAATGCTGCTTGTTTTAAGTCCTGTTCCTGTTTCACTGACCAGTTTTGATTTGTAATGTTCGGGAAATTTTGTTTGCAAGATACTCTAGGTGAAGAACTTGAAGATGGGGCTGCACAGCTGGAACAAGGCCAGGCCCAAAGGCAAGGCCAAGCCGAAGTGCAGGAGAAAAAAGGCAAGAGGAGCAAGGGTGCCAGGTAGGAGGAGGTGATTTTGCCTGGCGTGGGAAGGGGCATCACAGCGGCTGTTCTGTCACTGCATAACTGTACCCTCTTCTGCACTTCATGTTCCCCTGTCCTTCCTCTGATGGAAAGTGTATTTATGTACTAAAAGCACCTTTAGTATCTTCTGGTTTAGCATACTTACAGACGTGTGCATATATATACATACAATACTTCATATAATTTTTATGTATCACCTATATGTAACTGCCATGAGCTAACTGGGCAGTCATAAGCACAGCAGTACACTTTGTGTTGTGTGCTGCTACAGATGGGGTGCTTGAGCAGTGAATTCCTGCATTTCAGTCTATTTTTCTCCTCCTTATTTCTTTGTCACTGATGGCCCTAGAGAGGAATTGCTTCTGGTAGGATGAGCTCGAGACTCCCAAGAAAACTACTCAGGGCACACAAAGGCATATGACAACAGCTTGAGAGTATTGGTCCAGCTTTTTATTTTTTGAATACTGCCACAAAGCTCATCTGAGTATCAGAAACCAGCACAGGGTGCTGCTGTGCTGAAGTAGCAAAGCTTGACAGCAGTGTGTCTGTTGTTCTGGATCCTGTAACCACGCTACAGGGATGTGCATCTCTCTTTGACTAGGACAAAAGGAAACTACAGGGCTGTGTGCCTAAAAGACCACAGTGTACCAGGCCTGCACCAACAGCTCGCCAGAGACTTCCTGAATGCTCAGCTCTATGGGCCACACACCAACCGGGTACAGGGTAAGCACTTCTGCTTGCGTGGGCCTGGATCGAGGCTTGTCTGGCTTGAACGTGGTGATTAACACTTGTCTCCATTTCAGCAAATGAGTTTTTTTCCCTTGCAAACAAGAGAGATCCAGTCAAAAAAGCTGCAGTTCAGTTTGTGGACAAGTCTTGGGGTGAGTATAGAAAGTCAGAGTAGGTACTATTTTATGCATACGTGGTAAAAGTACACTTGAATAAAATCAGGGTTTCCATGCTAGAGCATCGGGGCTTGTGATCCTCTAACTCCAAGCACGTGGATAGTAAGGGAAGGGCAGCCAGGCACTGCAGCCTCAGTGGGTGCCATGAGCACACCCCCAGGGATGGTGTATGAGACACAAGTTGAAAAAAAAAAATTGCCTCATTTTGGTATGCTAAGAAACAGCTTTGTCCCAGGCCAGGGCTGCTCAGTGAAATAAATACTTCAGTAGCTGTTGTGTCAGCCTCCAGTCTCTGAGCTGTTGAAAGGCATTTCAGATGCAGCTCAGACTTAAAAGCAGGGATACCAAGATCCCAGAACATCTATGGGAGCACAGAGAAATAGCACCCATTTCTCCTCATTTCCATAATGGGTGGAGGCAGTCTCACACCCACAGAGTCTGTGAGGCTTATGAACACCAGAGGCAAAAGTTAGTGATCCTTAGCAAGCAGGGTCTGCTTTCCATCTGTGCTCCATCACTGAAAGCACCACTGTACCCCCCACCCTCCTGAAGGAGCCTCGAGCAAGCTGGTATTCCTGGCATATCAAATACCTCAGGAAGCTTATCGGTGTTTTATGTGGTTGTTCTGTTCTGAAATGCTGCAGTAGCCAAGGGATTGCTGCTTCTCCAGCACATAGGCTAAGAAAAACGGTAACTAACCACTATTTTTTTTTACTTTTTTTTTTAAGGGCAAGATAAAAAGGAAAAAGCAGCAAGGTTTAAGAAACGTTGGCTGGCAACACAGATTAAAAATGGAGTCTGAAGACAGCTTTTTCAGAAGATGCTGCTAAGGACTTTTACTGACATGATGATCTCAACACAGGTGTTTTTTCCCCCCTTCATCATCACTTTTCTTTCAGCTCCAGCCACCAGAAGGCACCGAGCTGTGCCTGATTGGACTTCCCTGTTCTCTCCCCTCCCCTTTCCAGAAGTTCTTGGGGAAGCTACAGAGCAGCCAGGCCAGTGCTGTAGAACAGCTGGTGCTAGGACCAGGCTTGCTGAGCTGCCTCCATGAGGCACTGCCTTTGCAGAGAATAAAGATGAGCAATGTTGTACCTACTGTTGTGGATGCTGCATTCCTTACAGCAGGCAGTTATTCCTGCTGCTTCAGTGACTTGCATCTCTAAGGAGAGGCTGTACCCTAACAGGAGAATCATTATATCAGCTCCCACAGCAGGACACTTCTCTTGAGCCTGATGATTGCAGCAGTAAGGGATTTTTCCCTTCTGCAGGGAGTCCTGAGTAAGCTTCCTGCACTGTTAGCTGGATTCACTGTGTGGCAAGAATATGGCAAAGCCACTTGCACCAGCCCAGCTCCTGCGGGGAAGTGGCAGCCCCGGCTTGAGGGATGAGCCACTCCCCTCTCGGGTCTCCACAAGGACCGCTGGTCTAGGATGGAGCTCTGGAACAAGACAATGTAGCATACAAGTCCATGCTACTGTGGATGGAGATGTAAGTTTTTAATGGCTGGTTAATTATGATATCACTACATTTTATTGCAATATAGTACTATTTAAGCACTTTTAAAAATGCAAGGTGTACAAAGATTAAATTAAGACTGTAAATTGACTAAATATTTGGTTTTTATATAAATAGGTCATAACCACACTGTGTTGACATGTAATACTGTTATAATACAACAGTTAAACTGGTGAGCCTACACAACAGAAGCTGTCTGTAGTTAAACAAGGAAACAAAGTTGAAAAGACCATGTTAAAACAAAAAACTACTAAGATCAACAGGTTGGGATTGTAAGTAGCAACAAACATATTCACTCAGCTCCTGAGTAATTCAAGTTTTACAGTACACATTAAAAAATATCATTTCTTCCCATCAACACTATATATCCAAACCATTTGCATTTTGCAAATTACACTGATTGAACTATGTAACAATGGGGGTGGAGGTTGGCAAGTCATCCTGCTTGACGTTTACATCACCCACATGCTAATACATCCATGTTTTCTATTCTTCCGTCCCACCACAAGGTAGCAGGATTTTTGGTTTGTTTTGGACAATCGTTCAAAGGATTGGTACTTGTCAATTTGGATGTCTGACGTTACCAGTGATATTTTCAACTCTTAGTTGTCTAAGAGGTTTAAAGATGGAAATTTTCTCCTAACACTAAGTTAGAAATCATTTGCATCATGCTGTAAACTAGGAAGCAACATAAAGCGACAGACTTGTCCTTAGTACATAATTAAAATTCCAAATTCCAGTCAGCAGAGCTGGTCTACTTTCCATGTTGAATATGCCACAACACCTTTCAGACCTTCAAAATGCATAGCTAGTGTAGGTAGTCTTCCACTGTGGCGAACGCACAGGATCCAATTCCTGACCGGGCCATCAATCCTAGACACTGTGACGCCTGTCCCATGGCAAGGGCAAGCGGGGGTTGCTTTGGCAGATTGTGAGTCTCTGAAAAAGAATCACAGTGGCAGTTAAAATACCTGAATCATTTCATAATAATATAAAGAAAAGTTGACATTTAAGCTACTTAAATCATTCATTTGCAAAGTTTATTCTTGGAGCAGGAGCAACAAAGTGACCGTGCACAGCACCATTACTGAACAGGCCCACTTTTGTTCTGAACTACAACAGCAGGCAAGTACCTGTTATTTTACAGGCCCCCCAAAACTATCCCTCCCTTCCCAGAAGGGTGTACCCTACATGGCTGTCCTTCCTTACGGTGGAGCAGTAGGGCCACCAGCCAGCAGGCCGTACTTACCTAGTATTGCACTATTCAGCACAGAGCACACTGGTTCTCTCTGTATGGGGTCAAGCTGATTTCCAACAGGGCTGCTCCAGGGATCAGAATATGCAAGTAAACTGAATGCATCCTGTGGGAAAATGACTTTTATTACATCTACAGCTACAAGCTACTAGTGAAAAGAAGGGCTACTCTGTTAAACTGTTTTGATTCAGAATCACAAAGGCGACTGTAAGTGTCCATCAATACAAAAAGAAATTGTGACACAGTACTTGTTCCATTTAGTGTTTTTTTCCCAAGAGTAAGGCAAAAGGTAGCATTATTTTACTAAGTGATGGGGTAAGAGAAAACAGACTGAAAACTGCATGCAGTCTTTGGCAGGGGAATTCTTTTCCAGAGCAGTCTCAAATCAAGGCAAACTAATTAACATGCACAGTTCTAATGACAGCACATTTTGGTCATTTCTACCAATCCCCTGGCGGTTCATTTATGATTAGAGACAAAAACAGAACTTGGATTCAAAGGGCCAAGTTACGTGGTCAGAAATGAGGGAAAGGAAAGTGCTAAATTAATTTCTGTGTTTAATTGTGTGACAGCACAAAATTATCGTCCCTGTGCATGTGCTACACAGACAAAAAAAGAAGACAGTGCTATACCACAGCTGACCAGAACACTTGCTCTGAGACACACAAAAAATGGCAGAAGTTAAAGCAGAACAGTATTCCAGCACGACATGCTGTGGGAAGTTCCTGCTGGGCAGCACAGTTATTCACCTTTGCAAGAAGATTAAACATACCTTGAGCATTTTCTTATTCACTGTGTTTTTGCCACATTCTCTTCTTAGCTGCTCACTCATTGCTTGCAATTCTCTTCCAAAATGGATCATCCTTTCGATGGCTGCTTGGCTGCCACCACAGAGCTGGCGTCTTAACTGACTTGAATCTACTTCTAAAGAAATGATATCGTCATCATCACCACTGACAGAGCCGAGGGCAACAACCTATGGATCTACAGCTCTGCACTGATTTCACTCAAGCACAGCTGCCTGCCCAGAGAGAGAGCAGCTCGGCCAGAGACCTTGGCCCCATGAGCTCCGGTACCGAGCGCTGCAGAACTGCAGAACTTACAGGCATTTAAGAGACCTGGTTAACTAAGGGCAAAGGCTGTCAGCACGTGCTGTTTACCTTGCAAAGGGTAATTTTACTAGAAGATAAACCAGATTTTACCCTAAAATTTTAAGGGAGTTTAAAAACAACAGTGAAAGTCCACACAGTTCTAAATTTTTAATTCTTTGGCACTGCATTTCTAAAGATACACCAAATTGGGAACTGCTAATAGAGGGTAAAAAATGCCAAACCTCCTCAACAGCCATGATGGATTCTGCTACAAGACAATAATTTAGACTGCTCATACTCCTCGTAGAACACATTATCTTAATCATTTGGATATTTCAGGCTTCTTTTTCAATCAAGCAGGACACTACCACTGATTTCTTTACTGTTGCCTCCAATATTCTCCAATACTAGGAATTTTAAAATATATTGATGCAGCTTATTAAAGTAAACCAACACCTGGCTTCTTTGAAAATTCTGCCTTTCTAAAATTTACACCTAAAGCACCATATTTTAAAAAAGGCATTTATCCATTTCTTGTCTTTTTTCATCAATGGAATCAAGTTTTAAAATGAGCATTTTGAAAGACTCTTCAATCACAAATCCACTCTTCTTTCTGACTTTAACACTGCTATTTAGTGATATATTTTGACCATTATTTCAAAAAAGGATTTTTAACTGTCCACATTTTTTTCCTTAGATGTTAAGTGTATCACCTCTGGAAAACACCTGCTTACTTAACCTTACATACACAACACTAAGGAGAATATATAAATATTCCAAAAAGTGAAAAACCACCAGACTCAAANAACAGTGTAGGTGAAGCACCTACAAGCCTTCAGGTAGTGGTGTTTGTCCCTAGCTCAGCCTAATCTAGAACATCGTTTTCCAAAGGCAGGAGACAACTACGTTACAAAAAACACAAATAACTCTGTGCCCTGTGCAGCTGCTGCATGTCTGTCACAACAAGTCTCTGCAGAAAAGGCTGCAAGAAAGCGAGGACCCATTTCGGGTTTTCTGTCACAGAAATAAGGTCTTGTCATTATCCAGTTTCAGAGAATAATGCAGGGAAAATAGCAACTTGCATTCCTCCTTGCAGGGCTGTAACAGAACGACATTTGCTGTTCCACAGTTACCTGCATTTCCCAGCAAAGCTGCAGGATCAGCAGCAGCAGCAGCAGCAGATGCCCCGGAACCGGGAAGCGCTCGCAGACCTCTGCACGCGCTGCTGCATTCTGAAGGTCTCCAGTTTCACATTTCATTTAAACTACACATTAACTGACATCTGCTTAAATCAATTGTTTGAGTACCAATTCTGCAGCTGCACAAAGGGCAAGCAAAGGGGATTTAAATACTCATTCGTCACCAACATCAACAAGCATGACAGAGTATAAATGAAATTAAGTAAAACGAAGTTAATTTTTAGCCCACAACTATATAAATTGGTACTTTTTTGGTGGAAAACATGGGAAAAAACCTAGTTTTTCATTTTTTACATTTCCCAAATATAGCTCTTGAGCATTAAATATTAGCACTTTGCATTCTTCAATATAAAATACTTAGAATTTCTACACTAACTGTGGAGCACAAAGATGCCAAGAGAACCATGAATGGGAAGAGGAAGAAGCAATATGCCAACTCAAACACAGGGTGCTACACAACCGGGTGTTTCTTCTTGGAAATACTTCCTTAGAAATGGATGCTAGTTTCAGTAGCCATGAGTTACCCATTCCCTTGTTCCCACACTGACATTGGACCACCTAAATCAGTGGTTTTAAAGTTTACATCTAGTAATAGCAAAACAAACAAACAAAAATATTAAGATTTGAGCTAATAACCCTAATTTTCAAGTTGGGAAGCATTGCAAGTAAAAACATAACCTTGTTGCCATCACTTAATAAAAATGTAAGAAATATCACTGCAGACCCATTTCTGTGTCACATTCTTCCATTTCGTGATCATGTTTAGAACTACCATTTAGGAAGCCATTGGATGAAGTCTCAGCAACCCCATTGGAGTAGTGATCTGTTTCCATGTCTACATCATTGCTGAAAAGAGAGTAATAAATACAAGTTTTACTCGTATTTAATTACTTAGGTTATCTTTGCAACTTCATCACAGTACTTCCTCATCTTAGCTACTGAAAAGCTGCTGTTAAATATTACCAAGCTAGACCACAGTTTCTTCGACAGCAACTGGTGATACCAGTGCACCATGGAAAGTTTTAAGGTTGTCTCAACATTAGTTTTCAGTAAAATACTATTTTCAGATGCTGAAAAGCTAAACATGTCCCTCATCATTCAGGAGTAAGGAATATAAAATTTTCTAAATACACACCAAAAAGTTCTTACCTTGTTTATATAACTATATGTAGACAGAGCTGAAGAAAATGCATTGAGAAAATACACTACTCCCACTTTTAAAAAAATACTTAATATTTATACATAAAAATATAGTTAAGTCAGTATACATCCTACTTTGAAAATACCATATTTAGGTAACTAATTATTTCAAAAAAAGGCTTCTCCTCTTATTTACTGTGTGGAGCGACAGAGGAAAAACAAAAGAAAACCCCAAAGCAAATGCTGAGTAAACCAGAACACTGAAGAGATATTCCGTGGCAAATGCAGAGCATTCAACTCCTCTCCACCCTTTGCTCGCAGCAGCTCACAGAAATGCTTTTGGAAAATGCCAGCATGGCTTTGGGGATTGAGCTTTGCTGACAGTTGCATCCTAGCCTGTTCTATTCCATCATGGAGAATAGCAACCTAAAACCTCTGTCAAGACCAAACAGATTCAATTTGGAAGTTTAATCTCTTGCTTCTAAGCAACTAAAAATACTCAGCTTCCTTTGAAGAAGGAAACCAAAAGGCCTCTCTGACTGGGCAAGAACACAGCCAAAGAACTGTCTTCCTCCGTGAAAAATCTCCAAGTTGCCTGGACACTGCCAGGCCTTTTGGCAGAGGCAATTGCTGATGCAAACAGAAATTGTGGAAAGTTAAAAAGTAAATTGTTACTCTTACCTTTTTACCCCAATTATCACTATCCAACAAAAATACTTTTGGTCATCACCACCACATCATCACATCCTATGTGGTAGTTTTGGGAATCCATTTTGGACAATGCAGCTGAGTGCTGTTGCATTTCACATCAAATTAGGTTCTGCTGCATCCAAGCAACCCAGAGCTTAATATTTACTGGTTACAAATAACCACATTAACCCTGGTTAACAGATTTATTTTCATTTACTGAATTGAATGTGTTTGCGCTCGTGACAGTGACTGGAGTAGGCAAACAATCCTGGTGTACACAGTGAAAGGGGATCCACACTTCATGTCCCTCTCAATTGTGTTTACTTTGCAGATACTGCTACAAATGCAGAATATCTGGAAAACTTTTCATTACCTGTGTGCCACACACTTAAATCAGTGTCAGTGGCTTAAATTAAACTCCCAAGTGCCAAAGAGCTAATTAACCTTCATTATGCAACTTCAAAACTGACCACAGCTATAAGCAAGGTAATTTATTTTTGTCCATTGCATTTCTTTAACCCAACAGGAGAAAAAGGTTTATTGAGCTTGAACTGTCAAAACATGCAGAGTTATCACAAGCTGTTAGCCCCTTACACTGTGTTTCAACTGTCCTTGGGGAAAAAAAAAAATCAATCACACCAAATCCCACTGGAAACTCTTCCCTGCGATGCAAGCACGTGGACAACACAAGCCTCCATGTGATTCAGAAGCATCGGAAGTTTACTTACCTGGAATAGCTGTTAACCTGCTGTGATCTGGATACATTTATGTTGTTGAGCTCTGGTACATTCAAGCTGGTGGTCGTGTGTTTACTGTGACAGTAAGACTGATGCGCTTTATTTGATATTACTCCATTACTGCAACTACTTTCAAACCCTGCAAGAAAGGTTTAACAATTGTAGTCATCAAGCGGTACTTACAGATAAGTCTGTAGAAAAAATGAAATAGCTATAGTGTTACTGACCATGAACAAGTATGCTAAATTTGTCACACAAACTCAAGTACTTCACTTCCATGTTTCAGGTATTTGAAACTTTAAGGCTTCCAGAGTGCAGAAGTTAAGCATTATTTAACAAGTATGAACACAGGCATGAGAAGGTTTTTCCAGCTGTACTAATATACTGGTAAAATAGAAAACTGCACCAACGTAGAGTCTTTTAGTACAGATGTGTTCAAAATCTTTTCTAGGCCACTGTGATCATTATGAACGGAAGCAAACATTACTAATTCCTGATCACATCAATAATTCTTCTGATAAATGTGCAGTAGAATTCAGTGCTGAATACTTTGCATGTTGCTATACTTACACACAACCCTCCCTCCTTCATAATGTAATTATTTTAATTGTTAAAATTGTGCTTTGCTAAATAAAATTACACCATGCTGTGAAATTATGAAGCCTAGCTAAAATCTCTTCTGACCCTTCTAAAATACAACAGGAAAACTACTATTTGAAGCAAACATGTAATTGCCAGTTCCATCAAACCAAGAGCTCCCTAGTATGTTCTAAAATAGAAACAGGTCACAGGAAGGGCTTATTATAAAGAAAACAGCTGCTGCCATTTACAAAATCCCAAACATCAGTTCTAATAATACGTTCATCAATGTGCCTCTATTTTCAAAATTAGAAAAGTTACAGCTTTCTACAATACATCCCAATAACCACCTGAAGAACAACCAGTAAATTTGAGTGGCTCTCCACTGACGCACGTGATGGTGCTCTCCTGACATAGAGGAAAGAAAAGTGAAGCTGCTGTCCTTCCAAGGGCAGCAGTTACTCTGATGGCCAGGCTACACTGGCTTTCCACTCCATCCCAGAGAGAAAAATAAATAAATAATGCTCCCCCAATCAGCTCCAGCTTGGATTTGGAAATGAAACAGAAGTGAAAGTTGATGGTCTCTGCTACCTTAAGAGTCTTAGTCTTCAAGGATGCCACATTCAGGTACCATTTTAACATGCTCAGCTTCCTCTTGCAGGGGTGCTTTGGAAGGCACAGCGATCTCCCCATAAACTTGGAGCAGCTCTGAACATTCGTGGCTTCCCACTGAAGATTCCCATTATTTAAATGCTCTAAGAAATGTTTCAACTGTGCAGACTGAAATGTGGCTGCCAGCAGGACATCTTTTACTCAACCATACCACCCAGCTTCTGGTGTTTCCTGCTCAACCACAGCTATTCTGACTTCTCCATCAACACCACAGGAAATGGATCATATACACCACTTACTGGATTTAAACCACCTTGCCCAAGCCATAAATTATCATCAAAAGGACAACAGAAATTTATGTCAGAACCTTCTACCTCCCAGAAGGAAGCACTTCTTAGAAACTGGTGGTAATCTACTTTGCAAGAAGTAAAGCCAAGAGCACATGCAAAAATTATATGATGAAACTTCTGGTTTTCTCAGTGACTGGAAATCACATATTTTAATCATTAAAAGTATATTGTCATACAAAGCATTCAGCATAAAATCTTAAGTTACAAAAAAAAAAATCCACGTGGTGTGTACGTCCAAATCTACGTGGTCTATCCTCCATGTGAACTTACCACTGAAGTGTGTGCTGCTCCCTTTGCCTGTTGCCAAATTGTGAATATTCATTCCATGGCTGGGACTCATGCTAGGACTACTGAATGACCGTGGGCTAACAGGGTAACTATCTTGAGATTTTGGACTGTGTCCTCCCAAACACCGCACTTCACTGTCTGTACCATTCACCATCTCTATGAACTGGCGCACCCTAAACAAAAGGCAAAAAGTTAAGCTAATAAAACCATTTACACATCTCAAATTACCAACGACAGCAATGATTTCATTTTAGTGTTAAATATAGAACAAGTCTGACTCAACAAAATGCTGGATGTCAGTAACCCATCATCAATAAGCTTTGGAGCATTCCACCAAAATACACAATTACAAATTTGTGAGGGAGAAGAACAGGAATATTATCCTTGGAGGACAGCCTTTGTCACTAAGTCCTCAAAGTTTAGAGATCTAAACTATATTTTCTTGTTCTGACTGTTTTCTTTTATTGGCAGGGGCAAGGTTATTTCTCGAGAAAGATATGTCGTTACGCTGTCATGTCTGTCATTTCTCTCAAAGTAAATGAGAACAGAGTTTGACTCTCTGGAATATTAAGCATTAAAGGGTAACTCTTAACATTAAACATCTGCACTAGAAAACAGTTTGAAAAGCAAACTCCCATACAAACCTTCCCTTTAGAGGCTGTTGCTCTTTGTCAATTTCATTTTAGATAAGGAGGTTTTACTATGGACTTTAAGGAAGCTCAGAACTCCTGCTTTGTGCTTTAGGCTTCAGTAGCCTCAATAGAACAGGCAAAATTTAGAAAGACAGACTGAGAAAAAGATAACATACAATTGATGCTATTGAGTGAAGTCTTTCATCAAAATGTTCACATTTTGTGAATTCTGTGATAAGTCTGGAGTACTATCACGTGAATTCTGTTCAGCACTTGAGCATGACAGACTTCAAACACATTCCCAGTTACTCAACTGAACATAAAATTAAAGTGCTTTGTTCTTAGAGGAGATAACACATTTTTTCCACATTCAAACACTGCAATGTGATACAAAATTCTGGAGAACAGCGCAGCTGGCAAGTAAAAATGCCAGAATGAAGGTGACTATTGTGTGCCTGGGAAGCCAAGAGAACTCTTTGGGATTATGGAATTTCCACAGTTTTAGCCAGAGGTTTCTAGTAAAGCGGCATGGAATGAAACAGCTCATTTAGACTGGTCTTTAAAGTCAGTCACCCCTTTGGAGGAACAGACTAACTTATGCCAACAGGATTCTTAACCTTCTTGAATGTGCTACTATATCAGTTTCCATTTTAAGTTTTACTTGACACCCAAATGGACTAAAATTCATTAAAAAAACTACAGAACTTAGTTCTAGAGAACAAGCCTACAGGGAGATGTGAATTATGCTGCAAACCAGGACCTTGATGACAAAACCTAGTTAACATGTAGCAAATAAGAAGAGCATAAAAAGTGAAATATATACATTTTCTAAAAAGCACTGCTTAACTTTGTATAAATTTCTGTGAAAGCTTTAAATGAGTAACTGTCTTGTCTCAGAAGGTACTGTGCCATCTATAAACACACATCTGTATAATTTGAAGACTCACTTTAATGCAAATAAGAGATTAGGATTTCTTTCTAGTAAACTTGGATACAACTGTTGTGTTGTTTCAATGGCTTCTCCCATTCTTCCTGCTAAAACCAATTTCTGAATTCCTGTTCACCAAAAAACAAATAAGAGATTAGGATTTTTTTCTAGTAAACTTGGATACAGCTGTTATGTTGTTTCAATGGGTTCTCCATTCATCCTGCCAAAACCAATTTCTGAATTTCTGTTTAGCAAAACCAACATCAGTTAAATGGACAGCTTACGGATTAATACACGTACATTAACGATTAAAAGACACTGCAACCATCAATCAACAAGATTTTTTTCCTCTTAGAAAAAAATTAGTGTAAAGAAAGATCATGCTTCCTTAAAATGTTCAACAGGAAAATTTAAGAACTGCACTCCACCTACATGTATCTAAATGAGAACTCAGTATTTTTATTTATTGCCAGCATCCAACTGCTTTGTTGGATTGCGCATTTAGAGCTACAATAACATTGCAGAAACTCTTCTGTGATCTATTTCTCATTTTCACAACTTTATAAATAAGCACACAGCAAACTACCGTCACTCAAGAACATCCAAATTGCATCCCACTCCTACAGGTTCAATTTTGACCAAGAAAAACAAAAATTTAGTCTCTCTCACCTACAACACATACTTCCAATCAAATTACGGTTGAGTAAAACCTTGCACAACAGTCTCTGCTTTAGCTGATGCTTCTGTGGCTGTAACTTGGCTCAAGTTGCAAACAGCCTCCCAGCTCTCTCCACCAACAGAGAAACTGATCCGAATGAAAAATAGCCCAACAAATGTGTTGTTTTACAACCACAGCAGTTTCCCCATGTGGTATGTCATACAGTAACACAAATGCTGATGGTCACAGAGCAGGGATTTAAATGGAAGGGGAAGGCAACGTTCAATCAGGCTGCCAAATGGCACTGGCATGGCAAGTTAGAACTGAACTGCTGTGAGTTCTCCTTGTCCTCTTCTCTTCCCCCTCACATCTGTAAGCAGGAAAACTCAAGTTTCATTTAACTTATAAAACATTCTCTAAACTCAACCCCTTTTCACAGTTCAGATAAAAATATAAATGTTTGTCAAGACTAAGTTTGATATTCCTGTTTGTGACTAACCATCAGCTCTCACAAACACTCACTTAGAGACATTACACACACTTGTTTCAGACATATCACAACCTTCCATTCAAGAGAAAAGACAACAGGTAATTTGCCACATTCTGCTACATCAAACAAGTTACAAAGTATTACTACGCAGACTTTTCATACTCAGCTGCTCATACATGTGTAACATTAGATGACAGCAAAGAACTGTGCTATGGAGTAGTGCTGCAAGCAAATTCTACAATGCTGCTTAAGAGAAAGCTTTACGTAATATCTGTTTAAGGGAGGAAAAAAGGGATGCAACGTGCTTTCCAGCCTTACTTTGTCTGTTTTTAATGGAAGCTAATTCTTCTAGCACAGTCTGGTCTGTGGATCTGGCGAATGCCTCTGCTGTTGCACAGTATCCATGGTGAACTAAGTAAGATGATACCATTCTAAAAATAAACAAAAACAAAACTCAGAAATACTCATTAAATACAGGTAAGAAACCAAGAACTCCTGAGTGTAAAAACCCTTTGTTAAAAAAAGGTGACTGAATTGAAAAATTCTACTTGAAATGCAGAGATTTCTGTACAAGTCAGACAAAAGTAATTCAGTTAAGAGCCAGTATACTCTTCAAAACACTGTACAGAAAAATAATTCTTAAAAATTATAAAAGCATAACTTTATTATGATGAATTTTAGTAACAATTATTCATCACCCAAAGGCAGGGTCAGTTCAAATATTAAACTGCTAATTAAGTTGGGGTTTTTTTTTCTCATTGCATATACTGAAGTGAAATTGCTGCACAGTAAGTTTTTGTTTTCACTGAAAAAATAAAAAATGCGAAGTCACAACCACCATTTTTCCAAGAAACACTAATGAGACACAACTTAACCTGGCATGCCAAAGGCTGAGAATGCAAAGGGAAATTTCCAGAGTCCAGAGTATTAAAACTGCCCATTACAACCCTGGCAACTTTCCTAAAAACTCCCCAATTCACATTAGATTGGTCAAATCAGAACAGAAGTCTTACACTCATTGTTATAAAGTCCAAATTATTAATGACACAGAAGACTCTGCCACAAAACCGGTTCATGCTCCCTTTTATACTGTTATCAAACCTGGTAACAAAATTGCTTGTACTATTTTTAAATAGTATCTATCACTTTTTGCACAACACAACAGATAGAAGGTTTTAAAGATCTCTGAAATCATGCAACTAGCAACTTTTTAAAAAATTAGTAATATTACAGGTCTTACTTCTGAATCATTGTTTGCCACTCTCCTTCCCGATCTCCTATTGGAAATCTGTCAATCTGTGCTTGAATTTTGGTTCTCCACTCTCGCATATAGTCTTCAATATCAAATACAAATGGGTGTTGTCCAAAATTAGCATCCACAACCTCTCCTGGTGTTTGAAGCCCTACTGTAGGGTACAAGTTTGGCTGCAAGAAACATTTTAATTAGTTTTTGACTCTTATTCTAAAAACCCCACAACAGTGGGGTTTTTATTTTCATCTCTAGTAATATCCCCACTGCTTCTAGTAGTGTGCTCCAGCAGTAAAAGCAACTTCTGCCAATACAACAATACAATGACTAACTAATTTTATTTCCAGTGGTCTTAATATTTTTTTTTAGTTTGGAAGACAAAAATCTTACTGACATTCTAGTCAGAAAATACACTTTTTAAACTGTGCTAAATGTTGTAACTTTTGGGTTCAATTTCACAAAATATTAAGTAACAACTTTTGATGATTTTTAAAGACCTGGTTTTTTTTATTTTAAAAAGAGAACAGGAATTAAACTCACAAAGTGGGCCATTTTCCTTTTAGGGTGAAATACTTAAAACATCACTGAATTTTAGTGGTAAGAACTGACAGGATAGAAAACTCAATAGCCTCGAAATCCAATTGTAGTGCCTAACAAGAACTGTAACAGTGCTTTGAAGTTTTCGTGAATTCCTGGACTTGTATCTAGGAAAATACCTTACAGCATTTATTGTTGTCTCAGTTTTATTTTCTGCTTACAGATTAGGTCTCCATGCAAATTTAAAATATGCCAAATACGAGAAAAGTAAAATCTGCCTGTTGGGATAAAAGTAGTTTTCTTAAATGCAATGAGCATCCCGGCAATGGCAATCAATTTCGTGAATGGGGTTTTGTTGCTAGGGTCTTTTGTGGGGATGGGGGTAGTTTAAAGGTTTTTTTAAAGTTTATTTAATAAATATACCTACATCATAATTACACTGCAGACAATGGTGGTATGGTATAATGGGATGTTGATGTACAGAACTATATGCTAAATAAATTAAAGCTATCAGTAAGAAGTTATCAATATGCAGGTCAGTAGGAACCCTGAAGCCCAGCGAACCCAGTGAAATGAAAAATACTCTGATTGCTCAAACCACGCCCAAGCCAATCTTGCCTCTATTTTCACATATACATCATTTGCTTTTTTAAATAAACATGCTCATACTGTTACCTAGTCTAAAATAATCAACAAACCACTAGTCTCAAATCTTTTAATGAGATGGAAACCATTGATTCTAACAAGGGGTTCAGCTTCATAATTCAGATTATAGTGTCAGTTTCCCTGAGCTGGCACCATGTGCTAGCAAGGAGCTCTGCTAGCATCCCAAAGATCCAGGACAGTGGCAGTGGTTTCCTACACAAAACACTCAACCCTGTGGCAGGACTAAGAGGCTCGCTCCTTGGGTTACTGACTTCATTTTTCCTTAATATCTGTCCTTGCCTCTTAAGGCCACAGAAAGGGAGTAGCTGGCCAGCTGGACGTGCATCACACACTGCACCTTAAATAGATTAAATGAGAAATGAAGTGGATGAGGAAAAAAACAAAGTGCAGTATTATGCCTGTATCAGTAGTACAGGGAACAGATGCCAGTTTTAAGGAAAGCACAATTTAATTGAATCAAAAGCTACAAGACTTCAGATATGTGCAGCTTTAAAGAAAAAAAAGTAATTTGATACATTCGATTTTAGGAAGCGAAGATTGTGAAAATCAGGCATCAAGAATGAGTTACAGTGACCGTATCTCAAGCAGCCATCCACCATGCTGGTGTTTAATATAGCTCTGACTTGGTGTGTAAGGCTTGAATGTGCCAAAGTATGTAATAACTATTTGCATGTATTATTTTCTGCTAAAACATTCACTAGAACTGCCCGTTAAAAACCTGAAAAAAAATCTCTTGTAAGGATCAGTGTAAAACCAAAACACTTTCTCCTTTGATTAACAAGTCACCACTGAAATGATGATGAGAAATATCTGATATTAAATTGGCTACAAAGATTATCATTGTAATTCCAACAAGTATAAAGTAAATGTTGGTTTGATCTAAAACATCTGTATATGACACAGAGGAAAACTGTTTGAAAATGCACTTATCTTACCGGTAAATCTGTGAAAGCGATGCCTGTAATAAAGAGAAAATTAAGATTAATTTCCTTGTGTCTGGATTCTAGCCTCGTTTTCTTAAATGTATCATTATATGTTCAGAAAACTCACCCAAACAATCTCAGAAATAACTTAAGTATGGTGAAATCCACGATGCTTAGGCACAATTCATGTTTTTAAATAACAAATAGCAGTTATTTGGCAAAATGTAATTGTCATTTAAAAATACTAAACTGCCCTTAATTTTTTTCAAAATAGGTCATAAGATTTAGCAAACCAGATATGCAGAAAGTTCTAGCTACATATTAAATTTAAGAAGAAAGGTAAGGATATCTGAAAATACTTTTTCACTTGCATGTCACGACGCTGCAACATCAAGATTTAATGGTGTCCTTTCTTGTTTGCTATTACTTTTCTTCATAAATACTCACTCCCAATCTTTACACAAGCAGCACATGTCTATAATACTCCAAACCAGCCTGCAAATGTTTCACTCTAATCCACGCCAGCATGCTTCGGTTTTCAAACAGAACAGCTCAATATCTTGTTACATAATTACAAACATCCATCTACCCGTAAAACCAAGGGAGTGATTTTGCTGTCTCAGGATCAGAGAAAAATGTGACCTCTATACACTTCAGGAACTTCAGGCAATTTTGGGGGGTGGGAAGCTTTCAGCTAAAAATAATCCATCAGTAATCTCCTTCCAACAGCCAAGAAATAACAGCATTTCAGAATTTCCTTTACCGTTACAAGTATTTTTTTTAATGCAGAATTATTCAAATCCACTTATCCTTTCAAACTTCAATTTATTTTGTATCACTATCTTTTCAAATTTAAGATTGAAACAAAGCTTTTAACCTTTTGTCCTAAATTCCATCCCTGTTTTCAATCTCTATTCTTCACCAGGATTTCAAACCTCAAGAGCATCTGGATTCCTTACCCACATCTTTTGAGACAGAAGAATGGCATACTGAGTGAATCTGTTTCCATTGTTTCCTCCCATCATATCTCAAAGCTATCATTTTATTTATTCCCTGCTCTTACTCTAACTTTTTCTAAGCTATACCACTTTTTCTATTTGACAATTTTGACATCCATCTTGCTCTTATCCAAATGGAGGCTGCAGGCATGACAAATAAATGATGACTAAGTGATATGTAGGTACTGGGGGTTTGGGGCGGGTTGGTTTCGGCTTTTTTTCAACCCAGGATTTCACACTTGCATGAGAATTGCTTAGCCTTTTTGCAGCATCAAATCCCAGGCTGAGCCACAGACTTCCTATATTTTAGACCATATATGCAGCCCAGAGAGGAAATACAAATGTCCTCCAAGTCATGAACGTACAGGAGTTCTGGACAACTAGCAGCAGCAACAACTCAGTGAGACACACAAAACTTCTAATTTCTTTTTCCACTCAACACAGAATCAATTTTCTTCTGTCACAAACTCAAGCTAGAAAAGCCCATGACAGCAGAATAGCTGTCAGGTTTCCTTCTGAAATCCATAAAGTGTTTGTCAGACTCAGTCTATGACAGATGACATTTTATTAGCCTCCCCTCACCTATGCCATTCTGCTCTCCTTTAAAAACAGATTTTAATCTTTTGCACTGTTGTTTCACAGTTGGCCTAATCCAGTCTGCTTTAAGTTTTCCACCGAAAAGGAGGCTTCTGCTCTTGCCTTCATAGCTCTTTCATGCTTTCATGTGACCGTAAGGGTAGTGAGCACATTCACGTCTCTTTAGTCGATCAAATGATCCAACTTACCTGCAGGCACATCGTGAATGTTTCAAAAAGGGAGTAAGGTAAGATTGCTTTTCTCAGCTTTAACCCAGTTAAAGATTAGGGCAAACACAAGCCCGTTATCTTGCACCTGGACCTATCCTGCAACAGGATGCCAAAAGAAACAACTACACAGTGCATGGTTCAAGTGTCCCACTGCCCTAGGTCTCAGGGTATTGAGTCCAGGTATACAGACCCATTCAATTCAATGAACACTAAATCATGACAGAATAGAATCACAGAAGTGATTACTTGGAATTGACCTCAAGAGACTCCTAAGCCCCGCTGTGAGTAGAGGCAGGAAAACTCACAAGTCAGATGTGTTTGCTCAGGGCCTGAGCAAATCAGTCTCGTTCAGGGAGACTAGGAAAAGAATTTAAACCACATCCTTCCCCCTTTTTCCAAACCTACTCCGTGTTTACCAACGTAAGAAAATAGAACACCAACTTCAAGAACAGCTATCTCAATAATCTCTTACTCCATTTCATGCTACCCTCTCCTTTCCTTATCACATTTCTACCCATCACAACAACCTTATTCTTCTTTGAGCTTTATCCCTCCGAAGTTCCTGCTCCCCTCAGCACAATTCCAAGATCTCTTCCCAAGCCCCCACTTCTTTCTTAATGCAAGAAGTAATTTTTTCCTTTCTTTACACTCTGTATCTTTCCTCATTAAATTGCATTAAGTAACTGAAATAGATATTCCATAAAAATTTTTAACTCCACCCACTCCTGACATCTTCAAACTCAAAAACTGTCTTGCAGTGTCGCGTAATACTACAATTTACTGTATGAGTTTAATGGACTTAATTTTAGCTCAACTTGTATAATATATGGCTTTATCCCAACTATGAATGACTCCAGACTGGGAATCCAAAAGACACTGTTCTCCAACATATGTTCAAAATAACATGCATCCAACGTAAGGTTTCAGTGAAGGCTGGGTGTTCCCCCTACAGCAGCAATGAATTTTAGCTATACCCATTCTCCTTATCCTCAGTTCTCTTATCATCTATTACTTGATGACCATCAAGCATTATTTGTGGACTTAGCAGTGGAATTCACTAACGCAGATCCCGTGGAATGAGATGCTATAGGATGAATCCTCCCAAATTCACAAGGAATGTTAGTGTGAATAGCACAGATGAAATTATTTTTCCCAATTCTTCAATTACTTCATAGATTATTGAACTATCAAAGAACAATTCAAACCCTTTGCCCCTGATGTGAAGAGGGTTTCCTGTCCACAACAGAGTTAAAGACAGGATGCTGCTGTGAAGGCAGCATTTCTCCATACCCAGGCTGTGTCCATTCTTGGTGTAGAAGCAGGTGTTATTGATGAGGTTGACACAGCAACCAATGACATCGCCCGTAGTAAACGTTGGGCCGTAAGGTTGTCCCGTTCCAGAGGAACAGAATGAATGTCCATCGTCTCCATGGTAACCATATGAATGTTTATCCCAACCTAGAGAACAAAAGCATTTCCAATTTATTCATTTCCTTTATTATTAAATAAACTAAAGACTGTGCTAAGTTGGTATATTTCAACCAGGTTAATACAGTTAATTACTATGCTCAGCTTTCTGCTTTCTAATATTTCTTATCTAGGAAAGCTGGGTAATTTTTAAAATTACTTCTTTTATTGAAATGGCTGAATAAGTAATTCCATTTGTAGTATAGAACAGGTAATGCAAATTCAGATAACACATTTTTCTCTTTAAGCAAACATACAAAATTACCACCACCAAAAATATAATCAGCTACAATGCTGAAATTCAAAAAGCTATATACAGATCTGACATGTCCCAGTAAAGCAGTGAAGATTCTCCTGTTCTCCCTTTCATTTTGCAAAACTATTGCTACCATATGTCATAATCAGATTCTTCCTGGCTAAAAACCAAACAAGCATCTCTGGGGAAACATATTTCTAGTCCTGATTATTCTCAATGACTATTCAGCAGCAAGCAGCCTCTGCATAATAACAGAATCTCCAGACTAAAGTGTAACTAGCTATGCTGCCCCTAAAAATAAAAATAAATTTTAAATAAAAGGAAAAAAATTAGCAATACAGGTGAAAATCACAGCCAAGAGCAAATCATTACACATGCAAATACGGTGCTGATTTTGCAGGTGAAGCAGCTGTAGAATCTTCAAGAAGCTTCATACTGTCACATCACCCAATGAAATTCACAGCAAGCAATTTTGGTCTGTGCTCTTTTATAAATACCTATCTACACTCTCTGCAATTCAATGCCGAACCTCTTCTGTCAAGCTGCTGCCTAGCAGGTTAATTTGGAAGTATTTTCCACACTTAGACCCTTAATCTTTATCATCAGTAGCTTCAGGTGGTACCACATTAAGCATCTCTCAGTGAATTAAAGACAACCCCAAATTATTGCAGTTACATTGATTAGTAGTATCTTTGATAATTACAGCATCCTAAATCATACTCAAAATAAACTTAATGCCACCCACTAACAATTCATCAGCCTTAGGTGGGCTCATAATGTAATGGGGGCTTGCAGTCATCATATGAATCTCTACCAGAACATTTGGATAAGAAAGTTAAAATTCAAAAGTAAGAGAATGCAGATACTCAAGGGTCAATTCAACATGGGTTTATATTTTGATAATTTCAAGGAAGTCAGTTGGTTTGTTTTGGGTGGATATTCCTTACATGTTTAAAGACCTGTTAAAAACCCAGTATTTTATGTATACACACTCAAAACTTCCTTAAGTACTATTCAGTGATACCACAGACAATTGGTAACTAGACAGTGTCCCTGACCATGCAGGTCAATGGAACAGTCAGAACTAGGCTACACACTATTACTATGAAGGCTGGAAAGGTAAAGGTTCAGAAAGTGACAGAAGGAGAGCTTCCTCCATGTTTGATAGAAAGTTTTTATCATAGTAGTTCATCCTTATTGCTAGAAATCCAGTTTATAGAGCATGGAAATCTATAGCTTCATTTTTATCAGGACACACAATGAATATTTTAAAATGTATTTGTTTGCTAAAAAGTATCTGCATAATGTTATAAATAACAGTAAGAGCTGACAGAAGTAGTACAGGAGCAAATGTACAGAAAAGTTAAACTTTTGAGCTGCAATTGTTACATAACTCCAGTAACAGATACAACACAGAGGTGTCATGCTACACCCTGTTGCTTACCAAAGGTGAAGCATATTTTAAAAAACAATGTAAGTAACTGAAACATACCTGGTAGTCTGTTCATGTTCACACCCTGTGCCGAAAGCCCAATTCCCATGTAACTAAAAATGAAAGAACAAAAGAAATGCATTGGTCTCTTACAAAAATACATATCTATGTGGAACATTGCCAAGAAACACCATGCTGACTAATCATATACCAATTAAGCTACTGAGAGGTCATTTAATAGTGGTATAAAACAAGGGAGCTGAAAAGGGATTCCCAGCATACATGGTTTAATATGGACAGATCCTGTCTCCACAGGAGGTAAGGACAACTTTCTTGTCGCTGGGTTATCCATGGAGAATAATGGTATTAGCTATAACGTTTAAAGCATGAACAAAGAAAGCCAAAGGTCATGTCTTATTTAGAAAGTAGGGGTACAGCCACACACATACCGATTTCATCATCTTTACCACGCCTAATGATGTTTTGCAGACAAACTGGAATGAGCAATTTTATAAAATACATGCAACGCTGCATTACTTTAGCAGCAAAAGGCATCCTTGCACAGCACTTATGAAAAGATCACACTGAGACATTAAAGGCCTGGATTGTAGAGCAGAATGTTAACTTGAGAAATTTACCAGCAATGGCACTTAGTTATTGGCAATCTGATGGCAAACTAAAGAGGGGAAAATATTTGTACTGTACTAGTCAGTAATCTGAAATAAAGTCCAAAAGCCAGCTCTACAAAAGGTGGTTTTAATAAAGTCAGTGTCAAGTACAATTGTTAACGATTTAATAAGCAAATACTGGAAAGCTGAAATTAAGAACTTCCTCATCCCCAAATAACACTATTAGAAGTTAGCAAAATCAATTTTGCTTGTTTCTTAAGCAAAACTAATTGCCACTACCAAGACAACAGGAATACAAAAAGAGAAACAGCAAAATGAAAAGTTAGGCTTTCACCACTGTCCTTTGCCTAAAATAAAGCAATCCCCACCCCCACCAACTAAAGCGAGCATCTAAAATCACCTAAACCTACATTTCCTAGTTATCAAATCATTCAAAGTATTTTGCCACTAGTTCACATTATTTAACATAAATTTGCTATGAAATAATAAACTGTATGAAAACAAAATATTCACCTGTGGCAATCTGAAAATAGTTTAAGGCAACAAACATGACCTTTGTATTCCCATCTCACAAAATGCAATTTTTAAGCAAATACTCCACTTGGAAGTGCAGGTTAACCTGCTATTTAAAATGCTTTTGACACAGAATGAAACTGAGCAGGACATCTCAGAAGTGATATGCTTAATTGTGTTTGCAGACAAACACAAAGGCTTTCTGATTTTTCTATGGATCACTTCCAACAGTTATCTTACCTGCTTCTATGTTTGATACTTACAAAGCCCTCCTCTGATAATTTCTAACCTATAATAATACCATCTTTCTCTCCCTCAAACATACCAGCATGAAATGGAACCTCAGAACCATATATAGCAGATATTACATTTAAAAACACTGAAGAGCTGTAGCAAAGGGCAACAAACAAAAGGATCAGTCTTTGCTGCATTGCTAAATACATTACTGAGGCACCACTGCAGCAGCAGATTCACAAAAACAATTATAAATGAAAGCAACAAGTGGAAACCCCTTGATTTTGTCTTAAATAATAAAAGCACAATTATTATTAGCATAGTCTGGGGTCTGACGCATGAAGGATACTCACATAAGACTGAAAAATCTCTTGTTCATTAAAGAAAGGATGTTTACTCTTAAAAACAATTTTAGATAACTTGAAGTCCACCGACTGCAAAAAGCCTTTGAATGCAAGTAATTTTAAAAATTCTTCATCCCAATCAAGGTTTTGTTTCAGTACTTTTAGAGTAACAAGAGTATGGTTACACAAAAATGTAAAATGCTAGATAGAAAATCATTGTCTAGGCAACATTTTGATATCACCACTGTTTGCTTCCTCAGATATCCTAAATTCCAAGCCTCCTCTTTAACTCAGTAACAGCTGTAAACACAGACACACTGTATTTCCTATGGCTGGGAACAAGGAGTCTTTACCCACTGGCAATGACTAGAAAGCACTAGGCACTAACACCATCCCAGTAAGAAGACCCATGTTCAACAATATGTATTTTCCCCCGGGATTCACTTACAACTACTCAAAATGTTAACACCATTTCGTGAAGGAGATTTGCTATTAACAGAAACTGAAGTTAGATTTAAACATTAAAAAAAATAATAAATTTACTACAGACATCTTTCACAAGGTAAAAGGAATGTCTACAACTTATGGTTTGAATTGAGCTAAATTAAAGGCTCATCAATTAAGCTAATTTATTGGTTTTTATAGTTGACAAATACCTAATCTCACGTTCAACTAGATTAGTACACAATAAACTGAGGGGGAAAACTACCATGACAGACAGGCTTTAAATGCTCTAAAATTTATTAACAGGAGTTGTATTCATGCCAAACCACTACATGTAACTTTCTTACCTTTTCCTCACACCTGTAACCTTCACAGACTCCAATCGACTTTTTTGTTTGTTTTTTTAAGACACTTAAACCTAGTTTAGGTCAAGGGTCAGGGTCTGCTGAAAGACTTGCTCCAATGGGAGGAAGTACATAAACTGTCCTCCTGTTTGCTGCTTAAAGTTCAAATTTCACGCATCTCAGGATCAGGAGAAGAAGAGCTATGTATCTAAGCACTTCTCCTAGTCTATGACAAAAATGATGGGCAGCACAACAAGCAGCCCAGGTGCAATGCAGGCCCAGAATGTTCAAAGGCAGTTCATGACACACTTCCTGCTGTCCTGTCTCATTAATAGGTTTGGTCTAGGAGATCGAAGTGGACCTGTTCTTCCTGTCCGTAGCTATGTCAGCCCGTAAGAGCTGTCCTTGGGAAGTGGAGGTGTCAGCACCAGGAAGCAGCACCCTCAGTCCATCCTGCAGCAAATGCTTCTCCATCCTTCCAAAAATGGACCTGACACAGCGTCAGGCTGTGCCTGGCTTAAGAGACCAGAGAGGGTGAACAATGGTGTGGGTCTGACACTGCCTCCCTCATTACCTGGGGACTGTCCCTCCACCCCAGCTCCCTACCCACACACGTCCCTGGCTGCTGCTGCGCTGGGAGGATCATTTATCCAGGCAAAGGGAACAAAGTGGCCTGGGGCCTGTTTTATTAAGTAGCCCCTCTTTCTGAGCAATTTCAGTCCCACTGGCTGCTACTCATCACCTCATTAACATGCTCAACTCTTACAGGAGCTCATAAAATAACAAACAACCACTCATGGAAGACGACATGAAATCAACCCATCAGAGACTGAAATAAGAAACTACAGCTGGAAAACAATTTAAGGTGCAGCCAAATTGCTATTAAGGACCAAGAAAGCAAGTGCATTTTACAAAGTCTTGTTTCTTCATTTCCAATTATATTTATTCTTGTTTCAGTTCAGTTCAATTAAGATACAGGTTCCCATTTTAGTGTCTCAGCACATTTTCTAGTTTATATTTCACTAGTCATATAGGAACTTCACGAATACCACAAAACTACAGAATTTTGAATTTGCTGAAGATTCAACTTTTTACCACAAAGCGAAAATGTCAAAAAATAAAGGCACCATGATACCTAGTTTTTCCCTGTAACACATACTGAAAAACCTAGGATTCTCTGCAGAGAAATGTTTAAAAAGCAAAAAGCTCACTGTAACTATTTCCTCCTCAAGAATCTTTCTATTCAAAGAGCTACATTTACATTTCTGCTGGAGCCTAAAGTTTCTACTTGGATGCCTGAATAGACTAATTGTGAGAAATAAAAACAGCCAGAGCCAAATAGAAGGAAAAAACAGCAGTAAGAGATGGTACAGAACTGCAGATGTTAAAAGATCAAGAAATTAAAAAACCCAGAAAGAGACACAACTCTGATTTTTATTTATAACTGTTCCACTAGATCTTGTAGCCACTATGTTGAAGGTATATGGAAGATCTTCCATTATGAAAAGATAAAAATCAGACTCAGGTTAATTATATCCTATTCTGCTCATTCCATAAAGAGGAATACAGAATCTCAAAAACTATACCAAATCAGATACCTCAGAAAGGCTAAAGATAAATTTCAGTACTAAATAACCACTTCTCCAGTTAAAAAAAAAAAAACCCAAACAACAAAACACCTAAAATTCCACACGGTATTTATAAAGACAACTAAAATAATTTAGCAGATATATACATATTAATATGTAACAGCCTCTCTACTACAGAAATTTCACCTGTCTGCAAAGAGTCAAATTCCTTCTGACTTCCATTGTGCCTACATATGCTACTGAAGACATTATAACCTGGGGAACTGCTACGTGATGCTTCAAAAAACAACTCTTTTGGTGTTGCAGAAAGTAAGTAATCAACGTGGTACCTTATTCCCTACACGCTATACATTTAAAGGAAGCAACTTCAACCATGCAGTGCTAAAACCTAATTACCATAATATCTGTAGGGAATCTAAGACAAAGCACTAACAGATGTTTACAGCCATAAATAAGGCAACTGAAAACACCCTAATGTTTTGAATGCATTGACTATTAAGAAAAGTAGAATTAGCACTGAAAGAAAATGTAAGCTATATAACAAGTATAGTTTGTTTTATCATTATGTTTGTATCTTGGAAAGAGGACAAATAGAAAAAAACTGCATCATCTGTAGGAATTTGAAGACTCAATGAACTTCTATAGGGCCCTCACAACTGACTTGCAATGACATAAAAAGTTTGAATAACGTTCTCCTATAGTTTTCTACACTGTCTTCGCTGACACTATGAGGCCAGAAACAAGGCACATTAAAAAGGTACTTACATTTGTCTTTAACATAGTTACTCTGCATTAAAATTTTGTAGAAATGTGCCAATTCAAGATCCTTATTGTCTGCACAATCACAATAAGAAATGAGATGTTAATCTATTTAAATGTTTCAAAATATGCCATAGACAGTTTGAGTCTCTCATTTCAAATTGAAAACAAGTTTAATTTTATGGAGTATTTCCAAGGAAACACTATTTTGAACATGATAAACCCAGGTTTCAGATTAATGCAGTTCTATACAGAGAGGAAAAACCAAAAATAAATCAGGCAGTCATTCTGCATAGTGCTCAAAACTGTTACTCCTGTAACATTTTGCTTGCAATTGCTCTAATGTTCCTAGAAGGAATCTCATTTACTGACATCCCTCCCACTTTGAGGTTGCACCATTTCATCTTGTGACACTTGTCCCCAACTACTAGAGTCTTTTTGGGGACCATACTGTCAGAAAAGAATAGTTGGAAATAAAGTAATGTCATGTAAAGGTGGGCTACAGTAAAGTTATAATCTATACACTGTATTTACGTGAATTAACTTCAGAAGAAAGAAGTAAAAGATTTTGCAAGAAGCTGAGACCAAGAAATTAAATATATTCTCTTGACTTTCTTTTTAAATTACAAATTTTAATTTCTAGCATACACAAAGAAAGAAAACTTCTGTCACAGTTCCAATATTTCTGACCAGTTAAACACAAACCTCAAACAATCTTATTACACATTTAGTTAATGTTCATTTCTGTCAATGTCTGGTCTCATACACTCAGGTAAAAAATTAATTACTGCTATAGTTTAAGAAAAGATACACTTGCTGATTCGTGACCTGATCTCTTCTTGCAGCTGCTAGAATTCAAATGAAGACACTAATGAAAGAAGGGCACTTCAGACCTTATCAGATTCTACTCTATACACAAGTACTCTGCTAATAACGCTGCAAGGCCTACTTATATGCAAATAGAGACTGAGTGAAGTTTTGCATGTTGTTTAACAAAATGCCTGTTCTTGTAACAAACAGCTGATGAAGACATATTAAAACTATAAAAACAGTCTTAGGACTGCATAGTTTTCAGAGTACATTAGTAATGTACAAAACAAATACAAACCAACTAGCAACTGACTACGTTATATATTTTGGTTTGGGATTTATGCTTTTGTTGAACAAGAAAACTGGATGCTAAAGGAAAAGCCAACTTACTGCAACACAAACAACTTGTAATAAAAAAGTACGGTTTGTGTCTGAAGAGCTACACATACATCCTCTAGAAGACAACAAAGCATTTGTATTTCCCAAACATGACTCAAACATTCTAAAACAGTTCAGGCTCCACCACAGGCATAGGTGTCATGAAAACTCAAACTTAATTCTCATGGTATTTTTGTTTTGGATAGTTTTTCCTTTTTTACTTCACCACCTACTTCATTGCATACACAACACATACTACAAGATACTTCCAAAACAACAGATGACTGATTGTATACCCAGTGTTAAAAACCAGTCATAGTGTAACAAGTTGTCCTAGGTTGAGCATGAACCAATGGTGGGGGTTGGACACGCCTCCAGATCCCATATTTAAAACAAAGCCAGGCACCCAAAGCTCTCTCTTACTTCCGGCTTTCAAGCAGGTAACTGAGGAGCCCGCGCGGTCCGGCAGGTCCGGGCCCGGCCCGGCCAGGGCAGCCCGGCCCAGCTGGGATGGCCCGGCCCGGCCCGGCCGGCCCCCAGTGCGGCGTGGACTTTTAAAATCTTGTTGCTATTGAGCCCGCCAGCTCCACAGGACCCCGGCGGGGCCGGGCCGGCTCCGCTCGGCTTCGGGCGGAGCCGAGATGGGCCCCACTCGGGCCACAAGCCGCTGAGCCGTCCTACCGGCGCCGCAGGAGATCATGCGGCTGAGATCGGGGGCAAGTCTGCAGCCTGTGCGGAAAGCAGCCCTGCGACTGGAGTTGAACGCGGCAGGGGCCGGAGGAGCACCCATGCAGCCATAGTGGCCGCCACCATTCTGGCCCGACTCCTGAGATCGTGGCACAGCCCCCCCAGCGCGGCCTGAAATCCTGCACTTCGATTGTCCCGCCGCCGCCCGGCACCGGATCACCTGACCATCTGCCGGAGCCCAGAGAGATGTTAACTCTTTCCGTGCTCAGATAAAACCTACAGATACTAATCCTCCAGCGAATAAGAGCGGGGAGAAGGGTGAAGACACTTGAGGAGAACAACATGGAGACTCCAAGGTCAGTGAGGAGGGCAGAGCTGAAGTCCAGAAGGGGGAGAATGAGAAGATGTCCTATGTCTCGGGACTGAAATTCTTTTGTAAGCCATGATGAAGACATGAACAATCGGACTGTTATCCCTGTAACTCATGAAAGACATGGGGGGATGAAGCGTTCAAACTGCAGACACGAGCAAAGGCACTTGTGCTAAAGCCAGCAGATGTTGAAGTGACTGTGATCCAATGAGAAGCTTGAACAGAGAGAGAGATAAGGTGAAGAAGACCCCTGCCCTTAGAAAAAAAGGGGGGGGGGGAGACCTCTGTCCTCAGAAATGAAGATGATCTCAGAGATAATGAAGAGAACCTTTGCTCCTGAACAACTCATCCTTAAAAGTGTACCCCATGGGTCAGTGGCCCACAGAGGTAGTTGTGGGAAAACTACCAAATGTGGGAGGGACCTTCACGGTACAAGCAGATTTCCACCCGGGCGCTGCTTTGCTGTGATATTAAATCTACAAGAGAACTGTTTCTTGTGGAGAAGTCTCCATGGCATGGCAAGAGAAACTTTTCTTTCTCTGAGTGAACTAGAAAAAGACTATTTTAGAAGTGATTCACTGACTGAAAAGTCTAAGTTTGGTCTCTTTACGTTGTCAGTGGGAAAGGAAAGATGGAAAGTGGGGGGAGGAAAAGTGTTTTGAAGGTTTATTCTGATTCTTATTCTTTTCCTTTTAGTTCTGTTAATAAAGTTAACTTTATGCTTTTTTAAAGTTTTGGGCCTGCTTTGCTTCTTCCTAATCCATATCTCACAGCAGAAATTGGATAGATGATTTTAGTGAGTACACTAGTGTTCAACTAGAACCAAAACCGAGACACAAGTGTCTAAAGCCTTATTAACACTGCTTTACCAAAAACATACTGATTGCTTGCATGAATTGCTGTACTAACATCTTAGTTTAGTGCACAACATTTAGCAGAACTCACACATGCGCTATAAAGCCTGGCCATGAAGACCTGCATCAGTACCCCCACACCAGACTAAACAACCCTGCTTGCAGAAGTGTAAGCTCAGTGCTATCTGCTAAAAGAATCCAGCCTTTCTAAACTTGCTTTTCATTGTTTCTTCTAGATGGCTTACCACTCCCAATCCTTGTTTTCACTCTTCTCTAAAAAAAAATGGAAGTGTTCCAGGCCAGGTTGGATGGAGTGTTGAGCAACCTGGTCTAGTGAAAGGTGTCCCTGCCCTTGGTGGTGGGGTTGGAACTGGATGATCTTTAAGGTGCCTTCCAACCCAAACCATTCTGTGGTTCTATGATTTTGCATTTTAAGCATACATCTTCCTCAGCTGTTCTAAAAGCACTAAAGACTGTCTAGAAGTACATGGCATTACTATCATTTGCCCATTCTTATTAACTGTATTTACAAATCAATGAATAAGAACAGACAGAAGTTCAAAACACTGAGGATAAAAGTATTCTTCCCAGAAGTTAATTTTTGCTGGGAAAGAAACAGGTCTCTTCTGGCGAAAGATTTAAAAAGCCAAAATGCTGTATTTAAACTAAAATTAATGAGTACAAGCTAGTACCACGACCAAAAGTAGCATTCCCAGCCCCTTGGTCCATATTCCTCTTTCTCCTCCAAGTTTCCTACTCTTTTGTTATTATAGCTATTCATGAAGCAATACAAACAGCCACATTAGGGAACAAACCTGGATGAAAACTAACTGACTCTGGAGGTCAGCTTTCGGAAAATGAGTTATCCAATCAGGTTTACCATGAAGCTGACACAAACATTCACAAACTGGGAAAAGGGACATGAATTCAATGAGTGTTCAGAGACTGCTTCTTCTCATGGCCAAATTTTTTATTTGTTTATAAGTTAACTGGACATTTCAATAGAGATGCAGATATAACTCACTGTTAGTTAACAGTCCCCTTCCTACCATGCTTTCTAACCTTGGTCCTGTTCCCCATACTTACACCCATTACTCTTCTACTGTTACTGTCTCCAACCACTCACATCACAGACCACAATGTGCCACATGAGCCAAACAAAACAAAGCAAAAGAGAGTATAAAAGGAGAATATAAACAAATAGAGGCCCTTAGACTACAAAAGACAACACGAAACTAAGAAAGAAAACTGAAGAAATAAAGAACAACAGGAAATATTTACAAAGCAATACGAGAGTTGGTTAGAACTTTTAGCAAGAATTCAAAAATACTTAGGATAATTATTTCACACATCTGTATCGTAGTAGCACATTAGGTCTCCTCGTGCCAGATACTCTACAAATACCAAGACAGATTGTGTTTGAATGATATTTCGACCTTACTACTTTTACTGAACTTAATTCTCACTTCCCTTTTTCTCATCCAGTACCATCAGTTACTAATCCTATCACACCACACAGAGGTATCAAAAAGCAACTTTGCTCTTCATCTGCTCTGCAACACCAATTTCCACATCCAGCTTTTCCTTCCTAGTAAACCTGTTTTTTTCACACCTTCTTCAGTGTGTTTATAATCCCCTTAAAGATGGTCACGAACTTCTGCAAAATTAACATATTACACACCTTCAAATTTCTACCCAAGCCAGTTACCCACCTAGGTATGTTAAAGAATTTAATGACCTACGTCATTGGAGTGACAAAACCAATGCCATGCTCATACACAGACAGCCACAAGAAGCCATACTATATCCATGCCCTAAATAAAAAAGCACTGTGCTTCTTCAGAGAAGAGTAATTTTTGCCTTGCTACTTTCAGATATGCAAGATTAGATTCCAGGAGCAGCACCTTCAAGTGCTACAGTAGCATGAAAAACAAATCTCCTACAGCGGGTTTTTAGTAAAGGTTTTTCGATTATTTCAGGCAAGTCATGCTAAGTAGAGCACACAAGCAAGAATGCTGTTAGACATACTCATATAATACAGTACATGGACTAAATAATTTAAGCTGAGTTTATTAAAGAAAATAAATAGAAGTAGTAAAGGCTACTACCAAAGGGAACTCCAAACAAACACCACTAAATTATCCATTGACATTTATTAAAGTTGGAAGCTGTATTTCAGCTTACAGATAGATATCTGAGTTGCCTTGGGTAGTCTAGGATTAAACAGTACTATAAAATACAGCTGTACTGCTTCCACAGCTAGGCCTAGACCTTGAGAACACGTGATTTTGCAAGTAAGGCATTTTAGCTAATTGACCCTATTAGTTACATGCTGGTCTTCTACAGACAGGGTCCTCCTGAACTCTGTTCCCATTACCAGATGACAAAAAAAAAAAAAAAAGGTAAAAATGTACCTGGAGCAAGCCAGGTGAAACACAACAGGCAGTGAAAAAGAACTAATAAATCCAAACAGACACAAACTGGTTTCTACAGTCCTATTTCTCTGCTTTCAATTCCCCAGTTTACTTATTACAGAAAAAATTATTAGTTTGAATTCAAGGAACACTAAACTGTAAGAGATTCATCCTGTATCTCATCAAAGACCTCTTGGACCTGAGAACAGGGTCTAGAGATACACATTTAACATCCAGTGAGGTTCCACATGTTGACTCCTGGTCTTTATTAGCCAAGCTACATTTGGCTTTGGCTGTGTATACAGTATTTCCCTGCTACCATACTATCTTATGCAATGAAATAAATTAACATCTCAGCTCATTATGCAGCTAAGGTTTAATAAAGTGACACTAAATGAAGGTCATAGGGCTGAAGCAAGGATGAGGCAGTATGTATTATCATTAACTGAAAAAAGTACCCCTCCATTTTTTAAGCAACCTCAGCAGGCAACTTGGCAAGTCGTAGCTATGTACATCTCACAAGTAACCACTTAAACACAAAACCTCCAAAAACTTTAGTCAGTGATGTTTTCCCACTTTTTCAGGATTGCCTTGAGTGGTCGACTGAATTAGAAATTACTAAAATCCAACACAAAATATCTAAGGTGAAGTGTTAGAGGAGCTATGTAAAATGACACATTCACACACATGGACACTTCCTGAAATCCATCACTTCAAAAAGCTAGTTTCCAAACTAATTAGGCAGAAACCTATTTCAAGAAGAGACACACCGCTAGCAAGTCACAACAAGAACCTCTCCTTAACCCACAGCAGCAGGGTAATTTTTAAAAAATGTTCCTAAAATTAAAAAAAAAAAACAAAACCAAAAAACCAAGAAACCCACATCCCCCTCCCCCCCACAAAAAAGAAAGGTGTTCCTAGAATCAGTAGCAGAATGTTACTTGAAAAACTAATTTCAACCACCTCAATTTAAAAATAATTACGTCTTTACACTGTGACAAAAGTGCTTTCATATTAAAGAACTCTCCCAGGGATAACTTTTGAGAACAGAAATAACAACAAACTCAAATGCCCCTACAAAGCTGCAGCAGTACGGAGAGGCTATGCTTTCAAAATATCGCTATGCAATACTATAAGGAAAACAAAGACGCTTGAATACTGTTCCTGACTTACAGAAGGCTTACAGGACTCTGGGAAAATGAAAGAAACAACTGCAGCAAGACAAAGAAATGACAAAGGTACTGAATTTCATCCATAGTTCTTTTCTCTCAAGATTTATTTTCACAACAAGGCATAAGTACCTGCAACATGCCTGTACAGTAGCTAGAACAGGGACAGCTAGTCCTAACTAGCACCTTGAAGGAGAACCAGAGAACATACTATAGCACATTAGGAAGCAGTACTACAGTGTATCCAAATTAACACACATCCTCTACCAAAAGTAGCCAAAGATGAAAAGGAATTAAAGTGCACTAGCAAAGATTTCATTAGCACTTCAAGACTTTCCCAGGTGAGATTCTATCTGCCTCAGTAGACTTAAAAGCATGTATCACTTGTGCTTCAACAGATTCATAATTCAGATGGATTATGGGAAGCAGCAGCTTCTTACTCATCAATTCTTGCTCTTTCCATAGGGTGACAAATTCCCAGGCACTTATTCAGAACATTCCCCTTTATTCTTATTACTGCTCACCAACAAGTAGCCTTAAGAATAACTTTCTGTTTGAAAATTGATATGACATCCATGAAAAGATCACACTGAGGATGTAAGTTGGTCCGCTACACACCCTAAAAATTACATGAAAGTCTGTAAATCCATATAGGCAAAACTCAACACCTTTAAAGGGAACAGCAGGGTCAAACTGGTCATTCAAACCCTAACTTTTTTGTCAAGAAAAAATGAGATGGTGTTTTGGTATTTATAGTGTACACTGATTTGTGGACAATAAATACCACAATCAACTCTCTTAAAAGAATCAAATATAAGAGTGCAACTTCTCAAGAACAAGGAATCAAGCTATATAAAGTGGTAAAATATGACAATAAGTTTTGAAACCAAAGACATCTGCTGACTGAAAGATAATGTGAGGCAGTATTTCAAGAAATAATTAATTAATAATGCACTCTGCTTACCCATCTCTTCCCTTACTGACAATTTTAACTTCGAAATAATATATGCCGCAGGCTGCAGGTATAGGATGCGTAGCTCGAACAGAAGCAGCATCTTTTGGAGTTTTTCCATGACCTGAAAAACAAGAGCATTCAAAACACAAAAAACGTATTTTAGTTAATTGCAGAAGGTGACTCAAAGGTATGCATGCTACTCAAAACAAAAGGCCTACGCAACGAGCAAACAATATATAATATTCTAATCAACCTGATTTTTATGCTGGACTACTTTGTTTCAACGTTACATTTGCTTTGTAAGCACCTGTATTGCAACTAAGCATGCTAAAAGAAGTCCTGGATATAGTAATCCAAAAAGGTCCTACAATTATTTGAAGGGAAACCAGCAAAAAGTTTCACCACTCTAAGTAACACAATTGACAAAAGGCCACCAGTGTTAGAAAGAACTGTATGATTTCTCAAATGCACAGAGCTTACTCGTTTTTATAGACTGAAACATGACATAAGAGAGTTTAATGCTTAGTACTTCTGAATCTACAAGTTACTGAAGACACTTCAGCTCTAATGTCCTCCAGAATAAACATCAGTCATTATACAGAATGTACTACTCACAACTAATTTCCATGTTCTGAATGTCATTTCAGGACAGCATTAAGCCCTACAGCCTGCAACTGAGCTCATGCAGCTCCTACCCCTTTTTCTTATTAGGCTCACTATACATTAGCTCTGCCCCAGCAATGCCCAATGTCAGCTCGTCTACCCTCAGGATTTTCAACCTAAACCCAAGAGCCACTTGCACTCCACTAAGACTAACCTTCTGAATGTGTCATCCTCTTCACAGCCCTTTCCAAAGGCAACCTGGAAGCAGGCTTTTGACCAGATGACTTGTTTCAGCAACAACCTGCTCAAGCAAGCACAGTGTCTCCCAGGTACACCCAAATTCCTCAACTTTTGTGTGATGGTCATGCATGGGGGCCGTAAGACATAGTTTAAAACAATTTAACAAACAAGATGGAAACGATATTGGATCGTGACAAGAGGTAAGGTAATTCAGTAAGGTGGCAACCAGGAACAGACTGCCTCTGCCATAAGAATAATTCACATAGATCCCATGCTTACTCTTCACGTGGATCTGTAGGATGATGGAAGGAGCTGCCTGTTTTGAGTGTGCTCTACAAATCACTTGTGCTGCAGCACTCCAGCTGTCATCTCCAGTCCAGACAGGGAGGCCTACTGCACCTGCACAGCAATTGATCTGCATATGCAAAAATCCCACAACCAAACATGCTCCTTCCACGGGCATTAACACTGGCATTACTGCTCAGGCTCAGATTAATCATGTCTCAGGTGCAGCAAGTCAGGTCACACAGCAAAGAAGAAACTGCAGGAGAATGACAGCGTAGGCAGGCAGAAAGATCAGGCCCAGCTGGCCCATGACACAAAACCTCTAAGGGCAGAGGGTCAGGGACTGACCTGCACAGAACCTCTGAGCACAGTGCTCCCTTGTGCAAATGTTCACAGAACTGTCAGTGCTTACCAGCCTGGAGAGCCAGCACCCACCAGCTCCTAACAAATGGCACGTGCTCAGCCAGGGAGAACTCTCACCACGGCCGCGCCAGCAATCAAAACTTTACTAGCACACCACAAATCCTTCACCCATTGACATTAGGTTTAACCTACCAAGTTTCTTCTGATGTCAATGGTTCACCCCAGTGTGCTACTACTTAAAGGCAAGTGGCCAACCACCTTACTTCTCTGGATGCAAATCCATTTCTCGCTCCAGTGTGTTGCTAGTACTACTAAACATTTTATATAGAGATCCTTTGATCACATCACAGGTTTGACAATGTTAAGCTTACTGCCTACTTCCTGCATGTTGACTTCTGATGTATCACACGAGGAAAAAACAGTAATTTACTCCTCCATACACAACATGCTTTACTGTTCACTACTTTCAAGTTATTTCCTCAGGCTGCGACAACCAGTGTAATAACTAAGTACAAAATCTTAGTTAGCACTTCCATGGGTTTGCTTGGTTTTCAAATGCTGGTAGATCACTACTTAGCTATTATAGATTATTATGCCTAAGCATGTAGAAATCGTTCAGCTAAAAGGGCATAACATTAACTCCTAAAACATCCCTAAAATTCAAAAAGATCTGATTAAACAATGCACTGGGGGAAGGTGGGAGGAAGGAAAAATACTTTATTTTAAAATGTCTTTAGGTTTTTACTTTAAAATAGACTGCAAAGAAGTTCCCTTGGTTACTCTATGCACTTGACAATCTGTGTAGTTTCAGTCTGAGTCATTCTCCTTATTTGGGAAAGTCTTCCACATAGAAAAGACTAAAGCAGTAGGAACCAGCCAAATATTATTAAAAATGTAAATCTATTACCCAGCAGACTTAGCTTTGTGAAATCACAATCTAAGTGTTTGGAAACAATACCTATTTAAGGTATTCTTAGCACCTCTTCCTGAAACTCCCCTTCTCCCATCTCCTCCCCAATCCAGGCATTTATTTGCAAGGACATACCAGGAACCAGACTGATTAGCTGATTGGGCTTTAAGAAACCTACCAGATTTTTTTAAGCAGCAGATCAGTTCCCTGATCCAGTTCACAACACAGCTACACACAGCTGTCACACTGCAAATAAGAGGTCAACATAGGGGCAGAGGTAACAGGATACCTCACCAGTATTGCCAAACACTTCATGTGGTGAAGCAACACACTTGGGGAAGTCAGCGCCCAAAACTACTTTCATCCCATTAAAACAGAAGACACCCTAAATTTAGAACTGCTGTCCTTTGAACATAATCTCCTATGAATCCCGTTTTACTGCTTGAGCATACTGCTTTTATTTGTACTGACATACAATTAATATGTCTAAGAGAAGACTCGACATCATCAAGCAGTTAACTACTTTCCAATATTCCAAGTATCTCTACACCGTCTAAACGTGGTAGTTGAGTCCTTCAGTACCACCAAGCGACACTGAATTATGTGTGGTCATGAGATCCTAGTTTATCAGCCTGCTTTAAAACAAGAAAGAGGCTCTTAACTGAACAGTTAGCTGAACTGCAAAACTTCTCACTAAAGGATACTACAGATGTTAGTGTTTAAGAGGACACCGGGCAAGCTTCTAGAACAGAAGTTAACTGAAATACTGCCTTGAGTTCAGAATGTCCTTCAGCTTAAAATGGCTGGAAGCCGAGAGGGGAAACACACCTACGCCGTTTATGCCCAACACGATTTTAGATTTTTTTCACAGGCAGTTGCGACCACTGTCACCAATGGGACTCTGAAGCTGAGTGGCCCATTAGCTTGATGTCTTATACTGCTGCCACATTCTTTGGTAACCTGAATCCTCACTTCCTTGCTTGCGAGTAAAGAACTTTGACACCCAACTCTGAACTTCTGAATCGGAGGTTCCAAACACCTGAAGTGGATCACATAAATACTGCCCTAAGTTTCCTCAAAACAGACCCCTTTTGCAGTCACAACCTATAGGTTGAGTATTTAAAAGAACACTTTTGAAGCATGTCATATTTAACACTAATGATTTTCAGCATTAAGAAGAGAACTCTGCAAACAGATACACTGGGGTAGAGAAGGGAAAACAGGTCTACGAATCTTGAACTTTACACTGTAAACCAGATCATACGTAAGTTCAATTACCAGAACTGTTTTCACTTGGACTTTCATTAGAAGTGTTTGACAACCATGCATTGACCATGCTTTATCTCATTTTTAAGCATTCACTCTAATGATCTATAGTATAAGTAGTATCGCCACTCCTTTAGCAAAATTACAGTGAAATTAATCTAAATTTAAATTCCATCTACTTGAAAAAAAGCTAATTCAGATAAAAACATGTTCAGAGATGCCATCTCTGCTTTCAAAAAAGATAATCTTTGAACCTAAATCTAAGTGTATAATGCATATACACCAAACAGTCCAAAAGAAGTCTATGGGAGCACCTATCTAGACAAAAGTAAGCGTGTTTATCCAGTTTAAATCCTTAAATGAAGTTTACATAAGCTGAACAGCAGTTATTCCCAACAGGTGGTTCAATGACTTGCTCACACTGCCAAAAATAAAATAATCAAAGCCTAATCTTCTGTTGAATTCATTAGGAAAGTTTCACTGAAACACGAATGGAACAGGCTGCCCAGGGAAGTGGTTGAGTCACCATCCCTGGAGGTATTTACAAAACCTGTAGATGTGGCATTTGGGGACACAGTTCAGTCGTGGACTCAGCAGTACTGAGCTCGTGGCTAGACTCGGTGTTCCTAGAGCTCTTTTCCAAACTAAATGATTCTGTAATTCTAAGAAAAAAAAACAAAACAAAAGACACAAATAACTAAAATGACTTTAACTTCTTCCCCAGTTTAAAAAAAGCAAGACATCTCAGAACTACAAGGGTGTCCAAAACGGGCAAACTGTACTGAATGTACCCTGAGTGTTTTCTGCCAGAAAAACGGACACCACCCTTGTAACACCGAGTGACACCACAGAACTATTGGTATAGAATCCTCTTCATTTTCCAACAGAAAATGGAATGCATAGTTTGCACTGAAAAACTGTTTACTTTTGGTTTTTTGTTCGGCACTACAGACAGTTCAAAGGCAACTGCACTGTAAATAAATGTCTGGCTAAGATTTCCTGGCCTGTGACACATTAGAAAAAGTTCATGCAATGGCAGCTTACTGAAAATTGCATAACTTTCTTCAGCTTTTTTTGACAATTGTCACAAGACTAATTTAAGTGAAGTTTCTATAGGAGTTTCCATGATTTTAGCACAAATTATTTCATCTGTTTACCTAATTCTGTATACAGTTTCTTCCATGGTTACAAACCCGCACTGAGTCTGTGTTTTTATCTCCTTACACTACATAGTATAGATGGCTGTCTGCTGGAAACCTAACTTGCCTGTCTAGTGGACCTTTCATGTTACATACAGCATTTATGACATCCCTGTTTTTCAACAGGATCCATATGCTGATTCTGAATATTCTAGCAAATATGCAGGAATATTTTTAAAGATATCTTGCCTTACTAGCTATGTAATTTTGTGCAGTAACTGCTTTACATGCTGCATGCACTTATGCTTTCTTTACCACTTACCTACAGCTCAGAGCCATAAATATTATAATTAAGTGAAATGACATCAATTTTTTTCCTGGTACTGTTTTTCATTGTCTCCCTTACAAAGACACACAGCAAACAACAGGCAGAAAGACAGTGTTAGCTTTCTATCAGCTTGCACAGCTAACTGGCAGCAACACAAAAATGTATGCCTGTCCATATGAAAACCAAAAATACTCTAGGTATAGTCTTCCATATATTTACAGTACCACTGATGCCACTGTATATGTATTTCATATCCAGATTTTGACAAAGCTACCTAATCTGCTAAACAAGAACATCTCCCCATGTAAATTTTCCTTTCCAAGTAACACTATGATTCTGAGAGATAACACAAAAAATCACTGACTCTTGGGTTTTGTTGACCTTAACAAAATTTAAAGAGCTTTTATCCCGATGCTAGACTATATTCCTTTTTTTTTAAATCTCCACCACTTGATCAATGCCTGGTTTTCTGGCAGTTTTTATTTTTAAGCACTCTGTAGGATGCTTGCAAAATCTTCAGGTCCAGAAATGCAGTACACAAACATCACAGCTGCAATGGGTAGAAAGAGACATCTACTGCAGTTCGTGTTTCCATACAAGTTGTCCACTGGTAAGCCAGAAAATGAAAGGAATCTTCAGAAATTACATTGAGAGGACCATCATTCCTCTCACAAACCAATGAAACAAAAATATCACTGCTCGCAAAACATCAACACATTAAAATTATGAAGCTAACTATATGAAAAATAACTTTGAAAGCTTTTGCTCTGATTGCTCCTCTCCACGCATTTTTTCAGTATCCCCAACATGTCCAAGGTGAAGGCAAAACACTGCTCTTAACACTTTCTGCTTCCTATCAGTCACAGAACAGGAGGAAATTACCCCAGAAAAACAGTTTCATAGCCAGAAATCCGCAGAGGCAGAAGAGAAAATTTAAGTGTACAGGGCACCTACACTACAGTAACAGAAAATAGTGGAATTGCTTTAGATTACTGGCTTCTTTGGACATATCTATCTTTTTCCTTGAGTATTTTGGTCAAGAATACAACAGTTCTTTATCCCTGCTCAATATATGATCCATATTTCCTTTCAACTAAAACATCCAACATTCTTCCACTACTACTTAGGTAACTCCAGAAGCACTGAAAGGGCCAATATTACAAAAGAAGATACTGTGAGCACTTTCTTTTGAGAACTGATTTGTAGAAACACTATTTCACAGCGTTGAGCACATTCTTACTCGCCATCTTCCCTTATTCTCCTCATTGAGCCTCCTCATTTTCTTCCCTTTTATTGTATTCTTAGGGCTGAAGGATCCAGGAGGGGGAAAACGCAGGAGATGTTCAGCGTGTTTTCCCTCCCTGGTTCTCAGGGAGAAATGCTCTGATACCATTCACTGCTTAGCCCAGTTAGCAAGTCCAGGTGCCAGGCTGGAAACATAAACATGGAGCTGCCCTAACAGCCACCTTCATTAAATTACCCAGAAGAAAAGATGGGCCACTTAAGAAGCCATTTACTCCCATCTGTACTTAGGAAAAGAAAAGCACAGACATGTTATATTGGCACCTCTCCTTTTCAGAGTCCTCTGGGCTAACCTAGGAACCTTCAACCTTCAGCACTTACCATGATTTAAGAGCTTGAGTAAAGGTATTTCATTATTATAACCTACTAACTGTGCTTTATGACTTCTGTAATTTCTTTGAGGTAATGATTTTCTTTTTTTTAACACCATGGCAAAGGAGATAAGTGAGGAAAAACAGGGATAGCACAAGGAAAGCCTGAAAATACACTTCTTACAGGCAATAACACTGAGAGATCAGAGAGGTTTGACCTCTAAATTCTAGCCCATTAGCAAAAGTTGGCCAAAGCAAAACAAACCAGTAGAAGGACTTGATAGCCACTAAGCTATGATCATCTTAGAAGAAAAAAAAAACAAAACCAAACAACCCACCCTCACTAAGCACCAGAAAATACAAAATGTTTCTAAAAATACAAGGTCATAAAACACTGAACAAAAGCCAGGAAATTCAGAGTTGAGTATTAAATTACATATCCTTAAATCACTCAGTGCCTCCCAGAAACCAGCTCTATAGTCATCAAGCTCCTTTATTATCTTCGTACAGTGCGTTAAACTTATCATTTTTAACAGAGTATTTTGTATGTAATAATAAAACCTCTCTATTAAAAAAAAAGTCTCCCAGAGTACATTTAATCCTTTCATGGCAGCCAAATCCTGCCATGTGTTTGTGTTGCCGTTTTCCTCCTCCGATTAAACAGTAACATGCTTATCGAGATTTCCCTTGAATTTCTCCACTGCAAACTCTGAGAAAGGGTAATTGCACGGTTGTTTTTTTCCCCTCCCACTATGTTCATTTGACTACAGACTGACAAATCCAGCTCTTCACAGCCAACTCAGAAGTGGCTTTGAATCCACAACACTTCTACTTTAGGACTTCGGGCCTAGAACACCAGATGTGTCTGTGTTTTTTCAGGTCAGAGTGTACGCTTGTTTCCAGGTTTTATGACATTTCATAACAATCAACACAAGTTTTTCTTCCAATGCCTCTCGCTGATTTCTTTTTCAAATACGAAAGCATACTCTGTTTTTACGTTTTATTTGAAAATCTGTAACTTTAACTGTGAAACGTCTAGGCAGAAAGTTACAGTCACCTTTATTAATGTAAGTCCTATTGTTGTTCCTTCCCTCAAATCACTCTGTGCAATAGTTAGGCAAGACTATTACCAGTGACTTTAAGGTCATTTTTTTCACAGTTTAAAAATAAACCGTGTTTTTCTCAGTGCTTTCCCCTCCCGTCATTTCCGTGTTCAATAGCTTAACGCTTGCTGCTCTTAACTCCATTTAACCCTTGCTCTTCTCGAGAGGGAGGGGAAAAAAAAAACCAGCCACTTCTTTTTCTCGCTCATTACCATAAACAGGACACGTCATGCCGAGCGTCCTTTATTCTCCTGCCTCCGACCCAAACGTTCTGGCGATACCTGAATCCACGGAGGAAGTCTCGGAGTTTACATAATGCCCACTCCAGAGCATAAGGAGGCGGGGGCGGCCCCTTGTGTCCCCCCCCTTTCCCCGCACGGCGACAGAAAAGGCGGGGGGGGGAGGGGAAAGGAGAGAAAAATAAACCTGAAATAAGGGAAAACAAGCCCCTTATCTCCACGCTGCGGGGAGAAATTTAGGGGATCGGAAAACAGGGAAGAAGGAGGGAGAAGAGCGTGTGTTATTTCCTGTTATTGTTACTCCTGTGCCCACTGCCCGACGGAGGGGTCGGGCAGCCCCCGGCCCCGGGGGGACACAGGGGGTGTCGCGGCGGCCCGGGCCGCCCCTCCTCACCTTTGTAGTGCACCCGCAGGTTGTTCTGCGAGAGGCCGATGTAACTGAATTTGTCCTTCGGGCTCCAGGAGCGGGGCAGCGGCGTCTCCTGCTCGTCCACGGCCGGGTAGAGCCTCTTCAGCCGCCGCTTCAGCTCCTTCTCCTGCTCGTTGAGGTCCGGGTCTCCGTGCGGGAAGGGCGCCG
>VZTG01008129.1:398272-509604 GCA_013397845.1 Melanocharis versteri | reverse complement strand
GGAGCGGGGCGGGAGCGGGTGAGCCGGGATGGCGCGGGGATTGGACCCGCGGCTCCGGCAGCTTCCCTCGGATCTGGTGCTGAAGCGACCGGTACCGTCCAGAGCTGTTGCGAGGCTCTCTGGCGTGACCCGGACCTGTCGCAAGCTTTTCTCCAGGAGGAAGTCTGAGCGACCCCCCGGGGGTAGCGCGGGAAGGGACACTGACCCTCAGTGGGTTACTGGAGGGTGTTGCTGCTGAGGGCCAGTCAAACTGTGACTAGGTGACTGTCCCCTCGTTACGAAATTATCATGGAATCAGAATATGCCGCTGGAGAGCTTTGTCCAAATGTTTCTTGAACTCTTTGTCAGGCTTGGTGCTGCGACCACTTCCATGGAGAGCCTGTGCCAGCGCCCAGGCACCCTCTGGGTGAAGAGCGCTTTCCTGATGTCCACCCTAAACTTCTCCTGACCCAGCTTCATGCCATTCCCCAAGTCCTGTCACTGACGCTACAGTCATGAGACTCTAAAAAGAATTCTCCTCTCGGTGTTGGCCTGGGCACTTCAGACCTGCTGAAAAGTTTTCTGGTGTAACCCAGACCTGTTGAAAGGTTTTCTCTGGGACAAAGTTAAGCTGACCCGCAGAGGGATAATGGGGAGAAAGACATTAACCCCCAGTGGGTTAACGACTGATTCAAAAAGAGTGACTATCCGAAGTGAGTCCAGTGGGGATTGGCCCCTCCTGATGAAATGAAACAGCCGTAATGCTGACCCTTTTCCTCCCAGTATGACCTGGGCTGATAATAGTTGGCACGACCCACAAGCAGTGGCGGATCAAATTACAATTCCTGTAAAAGAACGTAAACTATGCACATACACGTACTTCTATGTATGTACATATATATATATATATATATGTAAACACCAGTCAGTGTCATTTCACTCCAATCCACCCCAAGTGATCTGTTAACAAGAACCTCAGCTACCCTGCCTTCAGGTGTGGGTTATAGCATTGAGCTGGAGAAGAAGGAGAAGGCGACATAGCAGTGGGCTCTGCCACCATTGGGGATGGTGGCTGGGGAAAAGAGATGGAGACAGGCTGGTGTGTGGTGCCGGGGAGGCTATGCCTCCTGACGGGCACAACTACAGTCGGTAGGGGGAAATGCCACTGGGAGCATTTCCCGGAGGTGGGAAAGCTTGGGAATGCCTCAGCTCAGGAGGACAGGAGGAGCAGTGCAGTGTTTCTGAGGGGGTTTTGTTCAGGGCCTGTTTTCCTTCTTTGGTTTGTGTGTTGCGGGGTGGTTTTGTTTGTGTTTAATGTCGTTGGTTATTCAGTGGTTGCCCGCACTAATATATTCACATGGCAGCAGTGAAAGAGAAATGGTTTAGAGATTGGCAAGCTTGCCTTGGAAAACATAGAAAAGGAAGGGAATGTCACTGGCAAGTCTAGAACCTGAGTCCACTTTTGGGCTCCTCAGTACAAGAAAAACAAGAAGCTTTCTGGAGAGGGTTCAGCAGAAGTCACAAAGATGATTTGGGGTCTGGAGCATCTCTCTTATGAGGAGAGAGTGCAGAAGCTGGGGATGTTTAGTCTGGAGAAGAGAAGACTGAGAAGGGATCTCATTAATGCATATAAATATCTCAGAGGTGGGTGTCAAGAGCATGGTGCCAGACTCTTCAGTGGTGCCCAGCAACAGGACGAGGAGCAATGGCCATAAATTAAAATAGAAGTTTCATCTGAACATGAAGAAGAACTTTACACTGAGAGTGGCAGAGCACCGGAACAGGCTGCCTGGGGAAGTTATGGAGTCTCCCTCTCTGGAGACATTCCAAACACAACAGGATGTGTTCCTGTGTCACCTGCTCTAGGTGACCCTGCCTTGGCAAGAAAGTTGGACTGGATGATCTCTTCCAACCCTAACAATTTTGTGAATCTGTGATTCTATGAACCTGAAATGTTGATCACTTCACAAACCCACTTCCAGCTGCCAGCATATTGAAGTATAGGCCCAGAAGCAGGAAATAGAGGAGGTTAATTATGCTTCATCTGTGTGAAATGGCATGTGAGGTAATGCAGGTGTGACACTCACAAACGCTTGTATGAAGCTAAACATTTCTCACCTACAGTTACCAAAATATCCTGTCACGTGCGACTGCTTCGTGATGTCTGGTAGCATTTATGGCTGGACAAAATGCAGTTATCTAAAAATACCCTATCAGGAGGAGCTGCAAACTGTACAAGAGTAGAAGTGCCTAGGATGGATGTTGAAACACATGCTGAACTGTGCCTGAGGGTCAATTACCCTGGCAGAGGTAGGCTATCTACAACTACATATAAGTTTGCTTACTAATATCTAGAGGTTGTTGTAAACAGTGAAGCTTAGTAGTTTACATTTTTTTAAAAAAATACAGTATTTGGCTAACTATAGATGTCGGGCGATACATTTGTTATGCTCGTAATTGTAGATGTGTTTTAACTCTTTCGTGATTGTCAATAAATTTTCTGCCATATCTACTCCCTCAGTCATGTCTCACTTCTAGCATTTGTGCCAAAATGCTTCATATCACCCATTTGAGATTGCCACCATCAGGTTCCTGTTTCTTGAATAGTAAGACAGGAGAGCATGTGTTTCTGTGCTTACTTCTTGACATTATTACCTACTTTGCTACTCTTGTTGCTTTTATCACATCTTTTGCTGCCTTCCAAGAATAAATAATCCAAGGGTAACAAAACACTGCTTTTTATAAAAGTCTTTTCTCCAAAATATGCCCCTAGACAAACACATTCACATCACTTTTTCTGAGTAAGTATAGACTGTACACGATGTCAGAGGTTTTGTAGAGGTATTCTAATACTTGGTGTTAACCAGTATGTTACTTACTCCTCTGGTGTTCTACTAACTTGTTTCCTGACTACAGCTACATAAGGATTAGAGATAGTACATAGATATTTATATAAATGCCCCGTTTCTACTTTCCGGTTTAGTATAAATGAATGGGAGCTTGTCAGATTTAGAAGCAGTACTCATGTTCCTCCCTAATGTGCGTTGTTTTGCATTTTCAGTATTGAACTTAATTCACCATTACATGGTGCATTCTGTTTCGTTAGCACTTCCTCATCATCACAGTCCCCTCTTGTCTTGCTTAGCTGAAATAATTATGACAGCTGCAAATGTTGCCTTCTCACAATACAGCCCTCTTTCTACATCAGTGGTAAATACAGCAGCAATATGAGACTTGCTGCAGAGCCCTGAAGCTGGCTGGCGTTAACCTTCTGCCATCGCAGAAACTCGCACTTCAATTCTGCTCTTTGTTTTCCATCTCCAGTTTTTGAACCATGATTGTACTTTTCTTTTTGCCCAGTGATTACTTAGCTGCTTGAGTCCTCTCTGGCTTCTAAGCCACAGAGGACTCAAGCAGCTAAGTAATCACTGGGCAAATGTGATTACTCACATTTGAAAAAAAGGCCTCAAAGGCCTTTTGGAACACTGTAAAACATTGACTAGTCCACCAAAATCTCTTTGGTTTTTTAGGGATTTTTTTTGACACTTTCAAAGAATTTTAGTAGATGGATCAGCTAGAGATTATTTAGCTTTGCAGAAAGCAGTGCCCCCCTTTTGTTAGGCCTAATTTCAACATTCAAATGCAAACATTCTCTTCTGTATGCTTGGTTTTCATTTATGTTTGCTTTAAGGGACCATTTCAACCAAAGAAAATGCAATCCAAGCATTCCAGGCACTGAGGGTATTTTTTTGGCCTCTTGTTGAGCCTATCAACAGGGAATAACGTGTCAAACATGGGTTTCTAAGTGATTGCAGGTGATCACTTCATCAGTCCAGGATCCATATCCTCCAGGCAGGCGTGCTGTGTGGGCATCAGCTCACTGTCAGTACACCCATCGCTCTCCTTGGGGAATCCAGAGCCAGAGGAGAGGGGAGAGCAACCCTGACTGACACCCTTCAGGCAGCACCAGTAAGAATAAAGCTGTCCTGACAGCACAAGCACATCTTCTTCTCACAACAGAGCTTTGTGCACGTCCTCGATGTTGCAGAGGTTAATTTAGCTCCTGGATCCTGTGTTGGCTGCTCTCTGTGTTTTCATTAAGAGTGAGTAAGTGGGCTATGGCCATCTGTGCCAGTGATGCCGATAGCATTCTGGCTGTCATCAAGAAACAGAGGCAGGATTCTCCTTGGGAGTCTATTTCTGTATGTGTCCTTTGTCCCCACTGTAGGACCAAGCCTCCTAGCTGCACATGAATTTAGTGCTTGTGCTGCGGCTGCCAGCCTGACACATTTCCAGCCACTTCTCCGAAATTTAATATCTCCCGTTTGTAGTGATGGTAACTGTTTGCTGTTCTTTGTTTAGTATTCCTCACAGTTAAGTTTTTCCAGTGCGTAGTTTCTTTGTAACTGTTTTGGAATTAATTTTCCCTGCTTCTAGAAGCTGCTTGGAAATCAGTGTGTTATTTATTATTGTGCATACTGAGCTGAATTACTGATCCTAGCAAGAAAAGAAAACCACTAAGAAGTAGGCGATGATATTTCAACAGTATGAAGGATAGATCTCTTCAAACTACCTGGAGGATTTTTCTGCTGAGCCCTTTTCTCTTTAGACTGTTTTTTAGCCCTGCTGATTTAATTGCTTATGTATAGGATAGGCTTGATGAACTGACAAATAGAAGACTTGCCAAAATGAATCACCTATGAATTATAGGCCATCATCACCTATTAACTTCATTGAATCAAATGGTAATCCAGTTGCAATTTACAGTATTACTATATTGCTGCTCACCCATGGCACGGTGCTTCTGCTTTGATAGAGCTGAGCAATCCGCTAATAGAAATAATTTTGTTGTATGACTCAACTATGCCTGTGCTGTCTTAGAGCAGAAGCGATTAGAAATCTCACTTGTTTGCCAATGCTTCAGTTGTGGTATTCATATATCTATACAATATATAGGGAGAGATATAGATATATATCTATATTCATTTAATTTTGGTACTTGAACATCAGCATGTATACACAGCGGGATCAGGCTTGTTCTCTTTATTCTGTTCTTGCCTTTCTGGTCTGTACATGAGCACTGCGATCTACAGGCACACCAAGTTTTATAGAAACAGGATTCACTCTTTATACAAAATCTCACCAAATTTAATCTCTGCGGTCCAATTTTTCTTTTACTATTTCTTTGCATTTTGTTAATGAGTTTGGAGAGTTTATTTGTAGCTAACTTCATGCTTTTCTTCCAAAGGAACTGTTCATACATCTTTACCATATCCTCTTTCCATGCTGAAGAACAATTATTTTGGATCATTTTCTGGTGCATAGAGTTGTGGGTTTTTCACTTAATATTAAAAGTCGGTTTAAGGAGAACTGAAATTCTGTTCACTGGAATAGATCATAAATAGAAGATTTTATAGTCTTTGCTGCCTGGGTTACTGTACAAGCATCGTATTCTAACTAAAATGTCAAAATGTGCACAAAAATAAAATGCCCTCCAAGCTGAATAGAATGTTTTTTATTCACAACACAAATTTATGTGGGGGCAGGATAGAAAATATGATGAGACACATTGGTTTATTCCTTTTGTGAAAACAGATATCAAACCATAGCACTATTAGAGAAGTGATTCTCAGCTAGCAGGACAAGATCTATTTCTGAGTCATCATGAGTTTCTGCCGAGGGTGGAAGCAAGTTGGCATGATTTAAATGTTGAAATATAAGAAAAACTATTGAAGGGTGACTAAAAAAAACCCACAGTGGCCAGAATTTCTATAGGAAAAGAGTGTGTTTGGCCAGATCAGCCAGGACTGAAAAATCCTGTTGTGGTATGTAACCAACTGAAGTGAGGCTGAAGGACAGGAGGAGATGAAATGAAAGAAGAGAAGAGCTCACCACGCAGCCTTCTTGGACTAATGGATGGAGACACTCTGCGCTCCCTTTTGTTTTACCCTGGCTGGGCACATCAGCAGCCTGACTCCTGCGTGCAGCTGGAGGAATTCCAGCACCCTTTTAGCTAACGGGAGGCAGGTGGGTCACAAAACTGCCGAGTTTGGAAAGTGCTGTGTGACCAGGCACCATAAGACATCCTCTCTATGACGTTCAGGATGGAAATTTAAGAGTTACGTGCTTTCGGTAAACAATTTAAAGTTCTCCTGGCAAACCAGGCAGTGTTTTGTTTCCAGCCCGTGCATTGGTAGGGTGCCCATTACCATAGATGAGCAAGCTCAAAGACTGCAGGCTTTCAGAAACACATGGGATGTGTCAAGCTGACCCACTTCTTGAAAGCCAGGCTAGGCCTTTGTGAAATGTCCTGTACTTGTTAGATGTTAGGATGTCAAGAATGTTTAAGTCTCCACTGACGCGATAATTATTGTTATGGTGTTTATAGAGGTGGGAGGGCCCTAAGGGAAAGGAGGCCAAAAAGAAGAATCAGGAAGTGAGATGAGTAAGGCTCCAGGAATTGCACACAGATAGAGTTTTGTCTTGCTTTTTTCTTTAGCTCACTTGGCTCTTCAGTAAAAGAGATGCTTACATATGAGAAACTATTTTTTTCTTCTCTGCATCTGTCACACATACAAATTCAAATGCTCCACATGTTAATTTAGTGGCAAAAGTAGATTTTAAATGGACTTTAGTGATGTGAAATTGTCAGGTGAAAACACAGTGTTCTAATAATCTTCAGCTATTGTAGCTGCTCCCACTCTTACCAATCTGTAGTTTCTCTTTCACATCTGTTCCAGGGAAACAAGTTAGCATTGAATCCTGAATATCTGCTGAAATCTGAAATCCTGAATATCTGCTGCCCTTTTTAGATTGTAGCATTTTATTGTACACGACCAATCACTATGTTATGATTTATGGAATATGTTAAATATACAAGAAGCCTGTAGGATGTACAGACAGGTGCCACCTTTTATTTCAGAAGTATAAAAACGTGTGTCTACAAAGCAAATTGTCTGACAAAATGCAAAGTATTTTTCTGACTTTGTTCAGTCATAGTAACCTTGGAGAATACTTGCATGACAGAGCAATTAAAATATTTCGAACAAGGTCATGATTTTGCAGGTGATTGTTTTTAAGATTAACTTGCCATTATGTATGCTGTCATGATTGCAGTGTATATGCTCAGAAGCTTGGAAGAAGAGTAGCTTCCTGTTCCAGTACATATTATTATTATTATTATTATTATTATGATCAGCAATTATTGTTTTTTGCCTAGCCAGACGTATGCTAACCTCTGTCATCAACAATATTGTTTAATCAGCTTGAAAATGACTAAATCTTATCTACCTGACAGCTTCTTTTCTCTTACCTTATGAACTTATCTCTGTGAGGATATTATAGAATATGATATAAAAATCTTCAGCGTATGAAAAACCACAGTATCATCACTGATTTGTCACAGCTGCATGGCACTGCCCCCCTTTGAAGTGTCTCAATAATAATTCCTTTCTAGGAATCAAAAAGTTGAGAAAAACTGAGAGATGATCTGACCTCCTCTCCTCTCCATGGCTGGACCTGCTATGCCATGAGCATTCCTGACAGGCACTTGCTTAAACTCTTCATTAAACCTCCTGTGACTGAGACACTAACAGGTTTCTCTTGTGTTTTGACTAGCAGCAATGCCAGGGAATGCTTGGGTGGTTTGAAAATACATATTTAATTTGGATAGTCTGAAAACTAAATGGAATACAAACACTTCTGTTGCTTTAAAATTTTTTTCACCTGTTGTTTTTTTTTTTTTGAAACATAGAATGTAAGTTTTGATCCAGATTTACATTGCCACAGTGAGTGTTCAAAACTCATGAGTCAATGCCCACCCACAAATGAAGTTGGCTTAAAAGCCCATTTTCTTAAAAATAAGACATTTAGAGAAGATAGGTGGGTGGTTGGTTATTTGCCATCTGTTTTATGAGTTTTTAGGGGACTTTCTTTTCATATTTACAAGCTTTGTGGTACAGAAAAATTTAAAAACTTGCTTAAAAATATAAAAGGTAGGATTCTTACTGCAGTCTCTTGACTTTGACCCCATAACAAAAAAGTGTTGAAGGATTTGCAATGAAATAATAAAAATCAGCAACCCTTAATTTGACCTGACAGCATTCTTCTCGGTGTTACAGCTTTGTAGAGAAACACACAGTAATCTGTATATATAGGTCCCCTCACATTTAATATATTTGGTAATTTTGAGAAAGGCTGAGGAAAAGTGTGGAGTGCAAATTCTTTTCATCTCAAAAAGCTGTCCATTGTATATAGCCAACTTCAGTTTCACTTTTCTGTTTCTTAAGGTAACTAATGCATTAAAACACTTGCTACTAGGCAAATACTGTCTGTACTCACAGGTCTTAATAAGTTAGCTTCTTCCTCTTATGGTAGAGAGGAATTTATTTTAAAACATAAAGTTTGCAGTAAAATAACAATTCAGTGTTGTCATGGATTTGTCACATTTGGCTTCTTCTTGGTAATTAACAGAACTTTTCAATAAACAAGTGGCTTACTTAATTTTAATGGTCTGTTCTAGGCTAAACTTGCTTGTTAGAGACTCCTTATTCCTTCTAGTGAATATATTGTGCCCTTGTGTTAAAGAGTCCTAATTTCTTCTAGTGATTGTGTTACCTTGTTGATGTGCTAGGCAACTTTGAGTAAACTCTGTGAATGCAAAGACCTCCTTTTGTGCCGTGCCTTGCACTCAGCTGCCGGGCTGGGTGAGAACACAGTTGTAGCAACTCGCAAGTTTCCTGGAGTGCCGTATTAAATTCATATGACCCGTAGCGTTCTGCCCCTGCTCTGAACTCACCCTTCCAAAGGTGCAACATGTAGGAGGCCCAGTGCTGTAGAGAAGGTCAGCCCCTCCAACACTAACCAGTAGCAGGAAGCTGTGTTGGAGAACCAGCTCATTAGTGAGAGCAATGCAAATCCCATATGAAAATCATATCCTTGGGTTAATTAAGATAGATTTTTCTTGTTTGCAACGGCCTTAGGGTCCATGCTAAAATGAAGAACCTGAAAATACATTTTCAAAAGTTGTTGCCATAATGCAGAAAGGCACAAACTGGTGCATAAAGAGCTGCATTTCAGTTTTTGATTGACGTAAGACTTCTGGGCCACCCAGGCCTCTTAGCCAGTGAGTGACACACTGTGGGAGTGCACCAGGAACCATCAAGCACTACTGTTTCTCTCTGTGCAAGCCTTGCACTGGTCGTGGATCAGCTGGTGGTGAAATTTACTGGGAACAAATGTAGTATTCCCAGTAAGAGTGCTCTGTGCCAGTACCAGAAGCATGAATCACTTCACTGACCAGTTTGTTGAGCTTCTCACCTAACTTCTCACCTCAGCTGTGTCAGCATTTAATGGAGAAAGAAAGGTGCCTGGAGACATCCCCCTCATTCCAGCACATTCTACAAAAACGTATGAACCAATTCCAGCTTAATCAAGCAGTCTGTGTTCTTAAGAAAGTTATATGTGATCATACAATTCAAGACTACCAGGATGCAAGTGCACTCAGAAAGAATTAAAGCTGCAAAGCTTCATCCAAATTATCATGTTTCTAATTATTACGGATGCTTGACTTTGAAACCTTTATAATGTCTTACAATATTTTTACTGGCATGAGATATTTACATTAAACTCACTGTATGGCAAATTTTAATCTATGCCCTTTTAAATAGTATAATTTGGGGGGTAGAGGGGGAGGTGTTTGCTCTTAGTGATTTCTTGTAGTACATATTTGGCTTCTAGAGACGGCATAATATTAAAACCATGTTTTTACTCTCCGAATCCTCCGCCTGCAGCATGAAACCCTTTACTTGATGCAATTCAGCACAAGGGTCTTTACCTGGCCCCTGTGGGTCCCATAGGAGCTGATCAGTGCCACCCAGCACCCTGATCACCACAAAGCCAAGCTGTGTGTGTCTCCCAGCCCGGCACACGGGTGGCCCAGCACAGAGTGGCAGTGGGTACGGGCAAGCTTGCTGTCCCTCCACACTGCCCGAGCTGTGTGCCTGAGCAAGGAGAGCAGGAGGTAGCACTGGCAAAAATGCTGAGGAGGTGGGGACAAAAGCTGCTGAAGATGCAATGCAGCTGAAGTGAGATGTGACTCAGTGACATGTCATCCTTGGCTCATAGGAAGAGGTGAGACAAAGCTTGGGCAAGAGGAAATACACTTGGAAAATTAAACACTTTATGAGAAAAATAGCCTCTTCTTCTCTCTGCCTGGTGTCTCAATATTCACTGCTCATCCAAGAATTTTTGTATGTATTATGGGACGTTAATGCTGGCCCTAATTCTGTTGACTGTCCCTCATCAATAGAATAAGACTTAACCTTTTGCAGACTTGCTACTTCTTTGCAGCGTTTTCTCTCTGCCCTCCAAACTTCAGTTTGTTTTCTGCATTGAAATTTCCTGCTATGTATCTTTTAAGCTCTTTTTATGCAGAAGTAAAAGTTCCTTGTGGGCAGAGATGCTTATTTGCCTGTTATAATTTATCCACTGTATGGGAATCATGAAGTTATATAAAGCAGCAATACTATTAATAGCAGCAACTTCTCTTTCAAACTTTTAATACAAGTTCTCTGTCAACTTAAATGGAAGCACAATCCATAAAGTGGCACAGTCTTGTGTACAGGAATGTTGAATCACAGTGAAAAATGCAGGAAAAGGAAGTATTATAACCATGTCTACTCACAGAGAATATGAATGCAGCCACACAAATCTTTTAAATGTTCATTGGTCAGGTATGTGCTTACAGCTCAGTATTGGCTCAAGCAGGATTAATGTGAACTGGAAAACAAACCCAGCAAACATTGTTGGAGGGCAGGAAAGGTTTAGGGCACCCACCTGCTGAAACAAGAAACTGACCAGTCCTCATTAATGAACCGCCAGTGACAAATGTGTATGAAAGCAGCAGTGAAAAATTGGCCAGTGAGAAGTGCCAAGTGATGATTATCTGAGCTTATGCTTTCTGCCTCTGGAAACCGAGGGTTCTCTGCATTTCCGAAGAAATGAATGCTAATGGTTACGTATCCAGCAATATCTTTTAAAAGGTGTTCTGAAGATGGGCATCAATGTTACCTGAAAGATAACTCTGCTTCCTTTTAATATGGGTCCTAAAATCAGGGGAAGGTGAGGAGTAAGGGCTTTGTACCAGTAGAATTAGCCATGTATTTTATCAAAATCCTATATAGTTTCTGAGCCTGTATAAGAATGAACTTTGATTTTTAACTGAGAAGAAAGGACTGTACAGGTCCAGTGCTTAGCATAGAACTTTAAATCATGGTAAGAAGGAGCCAGGTGTCTACTACTGTATTGAAGTTAATGGCATTGTCGAATTAACAAGGCCAGAATTGCTATTCTATTTATTTATTTATCATTGAGTGATAGAACATTCCCTTCCACATCCTGAAGGTCATTACCACAGTATATTTATTTTGGCTCCTTAGTGATGTCGAACATCCAGTACTGTGCCTTTTACAAACACATACATGAAAGAAATTCACTAAATCATTCTCCTTCAGTGCTGCCAAGAATCCAACAAAGCGTAACCAGGCTACATACGGTTTGTCTGTGGTAAAATGTCTGCACCCTGCATACACTGCAGATGTAGCTCTACTGGAAAAAACATCCCAAGTAGGTTTCAAGGGTTGGATAACATCCTCCTAGAGGAACCTGAGTGCCTGGTAGAAGAGATGTCCTCAGCTGACTCCAGTTTGATTCCTCTCTCTTATCCTGCATCTTAGATGAGAATTACATTCACTGTTGTGGTGCACAACTCTGATCCACTAAGGTGTTTTCCTCCCACAATTATGAAGTAGTAAGGAGAACAATTTAACTAACAGTGCTTTAGTTACAAAATCAACAGATGCATGACTTGACTTTGGCACTGCAAGATGATACACTTAAAATAAACATCAAAATAATACTGCACGCTTTTGCCTTTGTTTATTACGACTGAGATGATGGACAAATCATCGACTCTAATACTGCAAAAATCCCTGGCCAGCAGCTCCAAAACAACAGTCCTAGTCCCTGATCGTCCAGTCTCACTTGTACTAGTAGGATTTTGAACACCCTTGGATTCTCACTGGTAAATCAAGCTTCACATTGGTGTGTAGTGTATCAGGTATCAAAGCCAGGACCCCGTCTCCCAGCAGGAATGGAGAGCTTTGCCATGAAGGGGCTCACAGTGTTTGAACAATGCCATGTGTAAATGAGGAAGCAAAGATGAGGTAACAAGGAAAAGGCAAGCCAGTAGTAATCTGACTAATATCCCCCTTTGGGGGGATTTTTTTGATATATAGTTGAACTCCAAAAGTGAACTTCAGAGATAAGATATGCTGATTACTGTACAAGACTATTACAAGATCATGACTGTGTATGTTATAAAGAACCTTTCCAGTAGCTGATGTCTGTAAGAAAATGTATTTAGTGCTAATTTACTTTTTTTTTAAGAGAAGGTTATGCAAAAGAGTGGAAGAGGAAACATCTTTTAGAATTAACTGATGCATCTCTAGCCAAATTACTTGGCTGTTGCACTTGCATCTCCTTAGAGACTCCTCTATCTGAGGACATGAAAGTCACTGGAAGACAATTTTAATCTGGCTGTTGGGCACTTTTTTGAAGAGGCCGAGACATTACAGAAAACTTTCCTAATTTGACACACCTTCTGTGTGAAGTTAAGCGAACTCTCAGTCTGGACCTAAAAGTAAGTGTCACAGTGAAGCTTTCAAATTTAGACAGCTCTTCCCTGCCATGTCCTGGGGCTGCTGCAATTCAAGCAGCTCCCCTGCCTAGCTGGGCCAAGGGTGTGCATAGTTACAGGTATAAGAAATGTTGTATTTGTTCCTGCAGAGGCCACCTTAAGAAAAAAGTTCAAAACAATGAGCAAAGTCTGCATTGACTGTACATGTTCCAAATAGGTCAAAAATGTCTAATTTAAAAGCTTGTCTCTATTACTGTTGTGCCTTTTTTTGAACAGGCTGAGGAAAAGAAATATTCAGTGATCATCTGTTTCTGCCAGTTCTGTCACAGGTTTATAAGCACTTTGACAGGTGCTGGTCTTCAAGTTTTTATCTGCTGAAAACAAAACAAAACAAAACAAAGGAAAATTCTGTACGTAAGTCTGCTACATCAGTGAAATGACTGCTGTAAACAGGGACTGTAAACTACGCAGCACTTCATCTGTAGAACTCCATGTGATTTCAGAAAGGGTTATTACCCTACACTTTCTGCTGGGAAAACAGTGGTGAAGAGGTGCAGTGACTTGGCCAGAAGTCACCCAGCTGGCCAATGTCAAAACTGTGAATAAATCCCAGGACTAATTCTTTATCCTAGAAGCTGCCTCAAAATAAATAATACAGAGAATTGTGCAATGAAGAGTGCTCTCGGGAGCAGTGGCAGAACACAAGATGAAAATATATATAACCAACTGAAATACTGTGAAGTAAGTGGATTCAAGACAAGAAAATAACTACAGAAGCATGTGTGAGATAAGCATCATGTTGTAAAGGAACTCAGCTTTGGCCAGGCAAAGTTTTTATTATTAGAACATGCCACGTTTTCTAGATTATGTCTCTATTCATGTCTCTTCTTTTCTTTTTTTTTTTAAGATGATCAAGGGTAGCAAAAATGGCTACAGCCCTGGAAAAATAATTGCCTGAAATTATCTGCAGTTTCTGGAAGTAAAATAGATATACATTTGCAGACTCTGGATGTAACTGATGTGTTTGACTTGTGTGTAGTAGCTAGTGAGTTCTGAATCCTGTTTCGTGAAGTTTTTCCATGCTCTTGCCAATAGAGCATTCAGCTGGAAGTTACCACTGCAGCAAGAATTATGGCATACAGCCCTCTTGATCCATGGTGCCTTGGGGCATCCGCAACCCAGCTGACATCCCGAGGCCCTTGTACTGGGAACTACTGTGTACACATGCACTTCAGCTCTTTGCTCTGCCCAGGCTGTGTGGATGACCACACAGTCCCAGGACTAATGTTTGAAAGGTTTCCCACAAGCTTATTTTGTAGCTCTGGTATTTGGAGTACTCTCAACTTCATTCATCCCTTCAGAAAATTAGTGGAAGCAGTCAGTCGTGGAGGAGTTACCTTCTTCAGCCCTTGGCAGTAGAAGGAATGCATGGATGGAGCTAAAGTAATTAACATCTACTTTCATTTGTCTCTCATGTCTTTCATTTTTTCCTCATATTTATCATCATTCTTTTCCATAAGATTGTCTTGCAAACTCCTCTGAGTTTAGGCTACTGCACACAACTGCAAATCACAGTCTCTGATATTCATCCTGTTTCTTCTGTTTTTCTTTCAAACAGCCCTCAAGACTTTCTACTTGTCTCTTTCAGGCCAGTCATACTTTCAAAATAACCTCATCATGTGACTGAAATCCCTCAATATGGAATATGTTGCTTAGCTACCGCCAAGCTGAAGGTCAGGTTTAAAAACTACTTTGCCCTGGGTTGCAGCTGCCTACCTTTTGCTTTTGGGTTCTGTGTGAACAGATCATTAAGGTTTAATAACACCTGGCCAGCCCGTTGCCAGCAGCACTTGGAAACCCAGACCAGAAGGAGGTTGTACACCAAGAGCAGAGCCTCTCGAAGCAGAATTTACATCACACACACACACAGATCTATGAAGGTCCGAATAGTGAACTGGCTGGGATGGATTCCTCAAATCGTTGCATGTGTTATCCCAGGGTGTGGGGCCAGCTCCCGCACTGACCCTTCCCCACGGTAGCATCCTCATGAAGCATCCCAGGGCTCCACTCCCGGCCCTGTGCTGCAGGAGGGAGACCAGTCCCTCTCCTGGGCACTGCGGGGTTACCTGGGTGAAAGAGGCTTGGTTGCTGCCCATGTCGTGCCAAGGTAGCAGGCCTCTCCCTCGCAGGAGAGCCGGGGATCCCGCTCCAGCGTGCACGCTCCTTGGGACACCAGATGAATTATGGATGAGTCAGCCAGAATTTTTCCACGCGCTTCTGCTGCCGCACGGCACTGATCGCCAGCTGAACTGTGGTTTTCAACTGCTGTCTGGTCCTCGTGCTTCTAACACTAACAAAAAAGAGGTCTCTGTTTCCTGACAGAGTGCTCCGTGGCAGGACACTGGGAATCCCAATGCTTGTCCAATGTCAGGCCCCTGCATCCATAACATTTTTCTGAATTGCCTAGCATGTGTTGGAAACCATTTGGTCCTTTCTGCCTGCTTTGCTCCTCTGTCCCTCCCACCAGCTAAGTGTATGGACACAGTCGATTAGAAGAGACAGCAACAATGCTGAAACTGATTTGAATTTCAACCAGGACCTGATAGCAACAAGAACAATGTACAGAGAGCTGAGGGCAGGCACCCAAGGACCTGCCGAGTGCCCATATAAGCTAAAGGTTGTTTTTGTTTTAAATTTTCATTTCAGTCCTTGCCTAGATTCAGATTAGTTGTTGATTAGCAAACGCTGATTTCTTCTGCTCTTCTTTGAGCACATGATCATGGAAAAGAAACAGTCCACTTCTGTAAATATTTTCTGTGAGACAAAGCACAAAATCCTTCTACCACAGCATTTGATGAATCCTCTTGGAAAGACTGTAACTTCTGTAAATGCTCACAGTAAAAAAGCAGCACTGATGTCAAACTGTACAGCATAGGAGACTAAGTATTAATTCAAGTCTTATTATAAATTTCTATTATCTGCATTCAGGTTGCATCTAGAACTCCTAATCAAGAGAGGCTTCAGCTGTGCTAAACACTACATACAGAGAAATGACAATTTGCACTTTAAAGCACTTAGCATCTAAATAGACAACATGAAGTAAACGTGTGTGAAGTCAAAGAAATGGAAGAATGATTCCCACCAGCTCTTCACCTAGACACAATCAGTAGGCTACCTGCTGCATTCAAAAAGCCTGAACTCTACGTTTATCTTTCGACAGCCTGAAAACTCATTGATTTTAATGGGAGAGAAGCACAGGAGTATTTTTCCCTGAATACACAAATGACCCCTGAATCCAGCACTGAGGAGGAATTTGAGGATGAATGACTTATTGCTTTACAGGCTAACATGGCAGAGATGGCACAGGAAGGAATAGAAGACAATCATGCTTTTGGGAAGGCCATAAGCAGTGCCTCCTGGAACTGCCTATAGCAGCAAAAGAGTCCTTGATTTGCACAATCCTCCCTTAAGAGCTATTCAAGTGCAGATGTCCCAGTCAGCACTTTCAAGTTCTGTGAGGGAGGTTTCATTTGGCCCTGTTTACACAGCATATCATCTCAATTATTCATGCACACGTTTCCTGACACCTTTGCCATCATAATTAAAAGGGCTCCTCAGGCTGTTAAGCCAGAATATGATCCCAGCACAATACTGTGATGCAGTTAATTGATCTTTACCCTGAACTACTCTATCTACTTTATTTCTAGCTTTCACCTGCCATGGGATGTGGCTCTGTTTTTTGTCTGTAGGATGACAGAACCCCTTGCAGTTAAGAACCTGCACAACCTGCTGTTCATCACCTGGTTTCCTCTTAGTCTCCTTTTCAATAAAATAAAGAGACTGATTGTAAGTCTTTTGCCATAAATCAACTTTGCTTAGGTATCATGTAACTCTTATTACTCCTTTGTGAAGCCTAAATTGTCAACATAATTTTTCTCAAGCGTGGGCACCAGAATAAGACACACTATTCCCTTAATGTTACTGTAATATCACCTCTGTACTCCTACAGAAGGTATTCTACATCCAGGGATCACATCAGCTTCCTTAGTCACCGCATTGTTCTGACAGCTCCTGTGCTGCAGGTTGCCCACGTGACGAGGTTTGTTGCTAATTCTTGGAATCCTGTGATTCATTCAAAGCTGTCTGAGCTGCTGCAAGCGAGAGAGTAGCAGTCACTCTAAGTCACCTTAGCACCCGCTGAGGTGGCCACAGGCAGCGAGGTGTGCAGCAGTGCCTCTGCAGACCACTATTTAAACATTCCTGTCATCCTATGAAAAAAACCCACACATACTTAGTCGCATAAAATTAGTCACTGGGCAAATTTCTGTGCTGGTCTGAAATACATCCACTTTGCCATGCTGCCAAGGCCCCACAGCCCAAGGTTTCCTGTGGCACACAGTGATGGCATAACTTCCTTGGAGAAGAGGAGGCTCTTTTCTGTAGGCATATGAGTATCTGTCCAAGTAAATGAACAGAGTTAAAAGGTGTTGATTACAGAACAGTTGTCTATTTTTCTTTCCAAATGAACATACATATAGATCTAGAAACCTAGCGATGTAAGGTTTCTGTATGCATATTTATTAACCCAGAAGGTTTTGTTATACTACTTAAAGTTTAGACAAAAAAAAAATCAAAGGATTACAAAAGTAGTTGTGTTTTATTGTACGGGTACTATAGCATTAGGATATAAGCCAACACAACAGAACACCTTTAGTTTCACAGATGTGCTTTTAATTACCGTAATTGAAGACAGAATTCTCATTTCACAAGTATTCTGTCGGGTTTTCTATCTTAGATCTATGTTGGATCCAAGTAAAATGATTATGTTCATGCACGATACATTGCAAAAGACTAGAGTGTGCAATACTTTTAGCTTTTCTTGTCTGAGATTACAGAGCCAAGATCCACAAAATTAAAAGTTAACAGTTAAAAGACAGTAAGTTGGCTGTTTAGCCCTGGATACACATTGATGAAATTTGGATTTAGCTCTGTGCCAACAGATAAAGCATGAAGGAAAAGAAAAAAGGAAGACACCCAGAAAAAAATATATCAGTGTAGGGTCACTGGAAGCCAGAGTAGGGAGTGACAAAAATTTTCTAGGAGAAATTTGTTCAAAGGGTTAAAACACCTGACTTTTTTTACACCAATAAATCAGAATACAACAGATGGTGTATTTTGTATATTTTAATTTTTATAATAGTGCTGGAAACAAAAACATATGTCAATTCAATATAAAATAGACATAAATTCATCTCAATTCAGTACCTGCTTATCCCTGCTCTGGTACCAGAGCCAATATAATTAGGAACAAATTAACACATCCTCTGGGTCCGTGTGTAGATTCTTCATCATGTCTGTCTGTGGCAATCTGGGAGCTGTGCTTGTATTCTGATTTAAGGTATGAAATGATGAGTTACTGAATGTACTGGTGGATGTGGAGCTGAACTGTCAGATCCCTGTCACACACCTTCTGAAGACGAGAAAGCAGAGATTTAGTAAAAGTCAATTGCTCCCATTCGAAATAGGACCATCTCTGGAAAGTCAGATGGCTGGAGGGTGAATCAGTTTTGCCTGGTTTACCTGATGTCCAGGAGAGAGGAATGGAAGAATTTTCTCAGATGCAGAGCATGAAACAGCATTAAGCATGGATTCTTCAGTGCTGTGGGGTATGGTGTGATGGCATGGCCAAGCCTCTCTGACAGCCCACAGGGCAGTCCTGCCTCCCCCAGGTTGTGCTCATGTGATCCTGTGGTGAGATGGTTCCTCTAGCCAGTCCAGCAAAAATACTGCACACCCTCTGTGTCACAGTTAATTTTCTACTGGATTAGGTCCCTTGAAATCCTTGCAGTGAGACTAGATGAGCTCCAGCGCTACAGGAAGGGAAACTGCTGGGGTACACTGCTGGGGAAGAGGTGGAGTGGGATCACCCCTTTGGCAGCAGGTAATTACTGGATCAGGTGAGACGAGCTGTCTAACCCCACTGTGGGCCTGACAGGCTGGGGGTGTACTCAGAGGCACAGAAAGCTTGAGCAGAACAGAAAAGACAACCCTCCCTTCATAGCATGTTGGTTTAGCTGTGAGATCCAACTCCAACTAGAGAGTAAGTTTCCTATGATTTGGAGGAGAGCAGAAGGCCTCCAAGTCTCTGATCTCAGCCCTAAGAAAGCTCAGAAGCCTCAGGCAAGGCAAAACACATAGCTACTGATTATTTTGCACAGACCTGTGTATTCCTTAAGCTGCCTCAGTAAGGCATGTTCAGTGCTAGCACCCCTCAAACGTGTGTGCCCAATGGCTTCCACAACCATTCGGCCACAAAGAGATGCTCTGTACTCAGTAGCTCTGTGCTACTTTATAGGAAGGGAGGGACAAAAACCTGTGCTTGAGCTAATGGGAAGTGTGGGGTAAAGGGAAGAGCGATTATGTTTTGGGAGATTATAGGATCCAAGCTGTAAAAGGTCTCACTTTCTACAGAGGGCTAACAGAGGGTTTCTGTGCCAGAAGCCAGGGATAAAGCCAGCTGAGAGTTGACCAGATTAAAAACAGTGGGAGAACACGTAGACCCAAAACAGCAGACACCACCTTGGAGCAGGACTATGTAACAGCCATGGGGCCCAGCTGAACCTCTTTTTTCACTAAATTTTTCCTTAGTGGAATACCAGGAGCCTTTTTTATCCAGCCTACATCTGTATTTCCTGACTGAAAGGAAATATGACACACACCCTAGTGTCCCCCCACCAACATTGCCTCATTTACTTTAGGGGGGAAAATGATTTGCAGTCACTGACCCTATTTTTTTTGGTTATAGAATCTTTTATCACTATTCTAGATTTTGCCTGCTGAGCTATCCCACATTAATAAAGTAAAATGCAAATGGTGTGCTCATCTCTGCTGACCCCGACTTTGAAAACTGGTTTTTCTTTTCCTGCTTCTCATCTTTGACAAAAGAGAGACAGGGATAAGCTTAGAAGTCAGCAGGTACAGCTGCTTGTCTTTCAAGTGACCTGAATCCCACTTGTCATTACACAGACTTTCAGTACAGTGGATATTGGGAAGTGGTGATGCTGTAGGAAATGGTAGATGATGGATGCCAGTTAGGCTGATGAGATAGTTCCGTATTTCTCAAACAAATTCTTTCCCTCCTTTCCCTTAACTCTCTCTCCTTATGTTTAATTATTCCTTTTCATCTTGCTGGTTTGTCTGAAAAAGAGCCTTGATGCGAATGGATCCATGTGCATCTATCAAGTTTCAGACAATCCATCAAGTTTCAGACAGAGGAAGGAAAAATCTCTGAAAACATCTTCCCTACCTGTGGCTAACAAGTTTTCTCCTATGAGTTTTCTTCGGACTGCAAGACTGTGTAAACCAGTTCCTGAAGATACTGATACTCACACCACCTCTCTTTCACATGCTCATAACACTTCTCTGTCTTGTTTCCTCTGTCCTTCAGAGCCTTCACGATCTTTCCTGTGGCGTGCAGTTATTCTCAGTAATCACAACATTCCCTCATTTCCTTGGCTCAAATCTCACCAAGACTAAAACCACAACTCACACACGCAGAGTACTTCCAAGCTTCTTTTCTACTCTGTCTTGCACTCTGACATTCTGCTATCTTCTCTCATTATGCTACTGAAATGGCTCTCCTGACTTCTGCCTCCTTAAATGATGTTGTCTTTTTCTATATCTTCGCCGATCCCCGTCTCTTACTTCTGTCATCTCTCTGCCAACTTTCTTTTTCCTCTCAACACTTTCTCTCCTTGGCTATCACAACTCCATCTTTGCTTCTCCCTTTTCCATTCCCATTTGCCATGGAAATCTCAGCAGGCTTTCACTCTTCCATCTTTCCTGGTGTATCAGTACCCAGTCACATTGACACCAGTGACACATGCATTTATCTTGGTCTCTCCGTCCATCCAGTCCTACATTTTAGCCATTCTGTCTTCTTGGGGAAGTGTCTTTGCCAATTCAACTTTCATACGGCTGCTGCTGAACTTCCAAGGAGCCCCCTGAAGTGCTAATCTGATTCCTCTAGTCTTTTTATAAGCACTGTTCTTCCTTTTGTCCTATCCTGTTGCTTGAACTAATCAAAGTCAGTCCTACCTCAAGGCAGACGGACCATGCCCAGGCTTTGCAACCTTGTCTTTCAAAGTCACAGCATTCTTGTATGTTCCCTGCCTTTTCTTCTTCCCTCTATCCTTACGGGAGACATCCTTAATAGCCCCTTCATCCCTATCACAATCAAAAGCTGGTACGCTTATTCTTGCCCATTTTCTCATTGGTTTAAGTCCCTTCCCTGACTCTTTCCTACCATCATTCAACTTTCAATTTTCTTCCTCCTTCACAGTCACACCCATTTCTTACCACTTTTACTTCTTATCATGCCATGTCTGTCTTCTTCGGCTTTATCTGTGATATAAACACTAATCCTTGAAAAATCTCTTGCCACTCCTTTTTGAATACTTATTTTGGTTCCACCTGAATAGCTATAATACAAATATAAAACTTGGGCAATCTACCTTCTCTTTCCACCCCGTCTCTTTCAGGTAAACTTGAAGAAACTAGCTAAGAAACTGGATTTTTTTTTTAGCAGTCTAAAAGAAAGGAAAAATGCCCAATATTGATTAAAGAACAATTTGATAAAACTGATAAAAATGGTTTTAGTGGTTGTTGATTTTTTACTTCTCCCCACTGAGGGATTAAAATGTACCATGGACAAATAAATGTAAATTTGATGAAAGTCAAGCAATCACAAATATATGAAAGAATCTATTAACTCCCAGGGGTGCACTGACACAAATATTAAAATATTTTAAAGGATGACATGGGGGATAGAAATCATGGTTTCACTGCACTGAGAAAGGAAGAAAATGAATGAGATGAACTTACAAGGCTAACAGCTTTTTTGCCCAGTCCAGCAATTCCATAGTCTGTTTGAATTTCTGCCTAGTGCTTTCTAATTTAGGGCTTCATCCTCTGCACAGTGCTTAGTTCTGTTAATGTCCACAGACTCATGGAATAGTTTGGGCTGGAAGGGAACTAAACAAAGTAATTTTGCAAGTTGGGAGCCCCAGATCCTGACACTCTGTAGATGCAGTTCTGCTGCCACTACTATAAGCCATAAGAATGCTTATATTTTTGGGGTATAACCGGTCCCACAAAAACTCTACTGACAGTTCTGCCTAATACTAAAAGCAATGAGTAAAGCTAAACACAAGTTTGGATACACTTGAAGATGAGTTCTCTCTCCTTCAGATTTTTAAATCAATATCACACCTGAATGCTGACAGAACAAGTGAGCTGTAAAATGTATCCATACAGAACACATCTGTGAACAAACACCACCTTGGGCACTGCTAGTGGAGCACGAAGTCCGAATGATGGCAGACTGGAGATAACCGAGGAAAGGGGAGCAGTGGAGAAGGCTGGAGTTATAGCAATATAATTATGCAGTTACTCACTTCAGTCATGCATGAAGCTAGATCATGGAATGGTTTGGGTTGGAAGAAGCCTTAAATATTGAGTTCCAACCCCACTCCATGGGCACCTTCTGCTAGACCAAGTTTTTCATCAGTTCAGGCTTCCTGGCATTTTTTCCTGACTTCCTGTTTCTTGGACTACCTCTTTTTTGAGATGGATCACTCCTGAGGTTGGAGGAGGTGATCCTTGAATATTAACCAGCTTTCTTGGGCCCCTCTTCCCTCCAGGGCTTTATCCCGTGATACTCTACCAAGCAGATCCCTATAAAGGCCCAAGTCTGCTCTCCTGAATTCCAGGGTAGTGAGCTTGCTGTGCTCCCTCCTTGCTGCCCCAGGGATCTTGAACTCCACCATTCAATGGCCGCTGCAGCCCTGGCTGCCCTTGAGCTTCACATTCCACACCTCCTTGCTGGTGAGAACGAGGTCCAGCACGGCACCTCTCCTTGGTGGCTCCTCTACCACCTGGAGAAGGAAGTTATCATCAATGCCTATGGAAAACTGCAGGATTCCTGAAACAGAAGTTAGGCAGCATGTGAAGGTTTTTCCGAAACTGACCAGCAAAATTTCCCTTGCCTAAGGGATTTTTCTCATCCTATTTTTACGTGGAGAACTATGTATTGCTGCAACTACGTCAATATAATTAAAACACAATAAATTAATTCCCTATGAGGGAGTCAGATAAGCTATATAAAAGGGACTTACACCGGTCTATGTTATATCACTGTAACAGGATATATAATATACACATTTTTGTAGATACGAAATGCTCTACTTGGTGCTTGGAGATAAAACAGGGAAATCAAACACCAGCTCAGCAGGGGCCGATAGCATTGCAATGCCTGCAGGGAGAGGAAAGCTGTGCTCCCTGGAGAGCGGGCTCCCAGCAGTGCAGAGAGGTTCCCATGTACCAGGAGGCTTGGGGAGGCCCCAGCAGTGGGGAGGGAAATCTCAGCCCAGAGAAAGTGGGGTGGGATGGGAGGCAAGGGGGTCCCTGCTGTCAGACAGTTCCCGGGCTGGATCCCGGGGAAAAAGCGATCTCACCAAGCATCAGTGGAGAAGCCAAAAAGCCTAGAGGGTGTGGGGGATGGTGCCTGGAGGGTGTGCCTGAAGGTAAGGGAGGTCTTAGAGAGGCTTGGTGAGAGAGCAGTGGCTGGTGGCAGAGAAGACTAAAAAGAAAAGTTCCCTGTAACTCTCTTGGACAGCTGTGAGAGGGTGTCCCGGGAACCAAGACATGTCCTGGCAGGAATACAACTATTTTGGCCATTAAATCTTAGCCTCCCCCTCCCCATGATTATAGGCCAAGACAAAATGACTCAGGCTCTCTCTACAGTAGATCTCGAAGCAAAATATAATCTCATTAGTACAATAACCTGGGTTACTCATCCACACTTTCTGCAGCCTCCTTCCAGACCTCCTACTCTCCCTGGTGTGCCATTTATTTGGTCCAAAAATGCTTTACTCTAAATTAGCCCTGCTGTCACAGCTATTCAAGAGAGTTCATCTCCACAGAGTTTGTATTCCTGGATTAAAAATTGCTGCAAGTCAGCCTTTCTCCCCTTGTGTGCAAGGGGAAAGTTTTCAGCTCATGCCGTGCAAAAACCACTTTCTGATTTCTCACTAGGCACGTGCCATGAGAGAAAAATGTAGTTACTTGAACCGCACAGGGAAGGGCTGGGAAGACTCTAAAGCTCTGCTCTGCACTCAGTCATATGTATTAATTACTTAAATGAACATATATCATAAGCAAGTGATCTCAGGCGGTTAAGCCTGAACTCAGACCTCTGAAGCCCACTCTATTTTTATCATGTTGATACTTTCTGATAACAATTTTAGCACAACTGTTAAAAAAAGTTTAAAAAAACCAAACCAAACCACAGGGGGGAAAAAAAGAAAAAAAGAAAGAAGTAAAATAAACAGATGATGAGGCAGGAGACAATGTAAACCTGTTTGACCAGGTGTGATTGAGCAAACATCAACAGACTATAGCAAGTTACTGCAAAAATTGTATGAGGCAAACCCCATCCCCTTCACTACTGCTCTGGGCGAATGTTGCTTTTAGTAGGATCCCCTTGACTCAGCCTAAGACTCACGCAGCCACATTATTGGGATGCAGGCCTTGCCCAGTGGGTGTATTTTAGCGTTTTAATGACACATTTGAGGTGTTTGTTTTGAAAGCAGATCTGAGTTGCTAGATTGTGAAGTGCCAATGCATTCGGTTTGACCCAGTGTAAAACTCCTTGGCAGTTCAGCTGATGAGTGGAGCTAATTCTTTAGCCACACTACATGTGCCACACAAGCTTTATTTTAGCCTCAGAACACATAAAGGCAAGTTGGAAGCAAAATCAGCAAGCCTTAAAATGTGACTCCTTTGTTCCTCCACCAGACATACCTGACTAAATTAAACCAACAATGCACCAGGAACAAAAGACTATTTTTCATCCTCTTTTTTTGGCCAAGATACCTTGGAGTACTAATCTGTATCATGTACAAAGAGCCTGTAAAAACTTCCTTCTAAAATTATAACAACAGAAGAAATTAGGTCAGCTACTAAAGAGTAGGTTGGGTATAATCAAGCTATAGCACCCCTGGGACAAAAAAGGTAGTGCTTTTTGAATTTGCATTTTGTCAACTTACACAGCTTATTGTGGTGGGAGGAATTCAAGGCAAATAACACTAAGACAGGATTTGCCAAAACGTTGGAAAACTGTTTGATCATTAATCGCATTTGGTAAGACTGTGATTAGGGTAATTGCTTTGTATTTCTTTTCACAAACCGTTGTCCATGGGGGGATCAGGAAGGACTATCCCCTACCCCATGAAGTGCAGCAGAGCCCAGTTGCCTCTTTGTGGCTTTTCTTCTTCCCCCTGAAGCGCCAAATACTTGCCCCTGGAAAGGCACAATGCTGATGGCTGCGTACTACGTAGCCTAGTGGTAGGACCTACTAAAGTAGTTTCATTGTAGTTGTATCCCATTTGCTTTCTAGGTGGATTGTTATTCCTTGGAGTGAATTTTCTAAGTGGTTACTTAGCAGTGGGAACATAGAGCTGGGGTTTGAATGGACTTCCACAAAAACTTCCTGAAATGCTACCTAGTATTTGAAAACACTTCTTTTCTTCAGTGTGGCTGGTGGCAGCAGTAGTGCACAGGGTCTCACGTCATGTCAGTGGCTGTGCAGTGTATTAATGCTGCCCTCAGTTTGGCTCTAGCTTCCTTTTTTTTTTTTTATTACACAACTGCATAAAAAGGTTCTTGTCTGAATATGAAGCAATATTTGAACACTCTGTTTTAATTACTAGCACATGCATTTCTGTGACACAGATCCCTGTGGAATCTAGGCATTGCCACTTTAATTTAGAAACACTGGTATCATTATAATGAGCATAATGCAGACTACATAAGACTGACAGAAGACCAGAGCTCCTGTTCTCTCTCCCTGTAGATTAAAACCTCCCTCGGATACTACAGCGTTCTTTTGTACCATGGCTGTTAAAAGTTTTCTTGTGGGTTGTTTATTTCCATGCTTATTATTTCAACAAGTAAGTATAAAATGTGTTCAGTTCTAAAGGAAACAAAATAATCCTGTTCTTCCTGTCAGTACTACAGGCTCATCCTGATGCTTCAGAAATCCATTGGATTCTTTCCCTCTCAGATCACTAGCTACTAGGGTTCAGTAGGATAAGTTTATGCCTTGTTTATATTGCACAATGCTGTCTTCAGGATCTGCTGTCAGCGTGTGTGCACAAAATTTAATTGCATCCAGCTCATTTGCTCTCTTTCTCTGTTATGTTATTTCTGAAGAGCCAAGAGGATTAAAAAAAAGCAGTAAACATTTGATGTGGTTATTAAACCCAGTTCATCTGACTTTAAGTAAACAAAGTAATAAATCTATTAAGAAATAAGATGCAACTTTTACTGTTACTTTCCAGGAGACCCATGCCTTAAGGAAGAAAGAGAAATTGAGGAGTTTTATGCTGGAGGCATTCCTGAGAAAGGTAAGGAGGTATGCAAATAGAAATCTAATCTGGCTCTGACGTATGTGCTTGGGCAGAAAGCTATTGTTAGACAAACATGTTGTTCCTGAGCAGCACAACTAACGAAGATTGATTTCCTATGGATTTGAGTCCTTTGTCCCACATCTCTTTCTCTTCACCACAATAATCCCAGCTCTCCTCGTGCCTCCAATCACCCTGCCACTACCAAGAGACAACAAACTGGGGCTGGTCTGAAGCTACAAATACACTCACTGTCGGCACGTGTGTGCTGCCTGGCCAGCTGGCTGGGACCAACACATAATGGCTGAGAGCCTTTTCTTCAGTCAGGGCAGTAACTTGACTCTGTCCCTTATCCTGCTGCCAGACTTCACGAAATGTTTAAAAAAAACATAATCACGTCCAACACTATCACTCTTTCAACTTTAGTCAAAACCTGGTTTGCCAGAGGGTTACAAAAAATATTAGGTACAGGACAAACACGGATTGTGTAAGCTTTGTTTCCACAGGAAACTAGATTCAGAAGTTCAGCTACTTTTCTCTTCTTAAAAAACAAAAAACCCCAACAGGGCTAATTAGGAAGTTTTCCCACAGTCATTTTCAGCAGCAATAGTTTGTGTAAGAAATGGTGACTGACCTGCTGTCTCACGCTAACCGTTAATGTCCAAATCATTTTTTAAATAAAGAAATGTGTGAAAGCTTCTATCCTGCTGCTAACACTGACACCTTTTATGTGACTAAATATTTCCAGCCTGCTGCACAATCATTATTGACCCCTTTCAAAGAAAAGCATGCTGCCTCCTCTGTGGCCTGCTCCCTGTGCACCTCTCCATTCCCAGCTTCAGGAGAGCTCCATTGGACTGCATTCTCACACTGTCTGGACTTTAGACTACATTGAGCAATAAACATCGTCTGCTCCTAGTGTTCCCTCTGGCATATTTGCTTGAATTGTGACCTTATGTTTTGGTTTTGTTGTTTATTCCAGCTTCTTTATACACACTCCCACTGCTCCTTCACCAAGCTGACAACTAAGAACCTGCTTTAAAGGACCTTATCTATTTCTCCTGAGGAAAACTAAAAAAAGAAATAAATAACAGAGGACAGGAAGGCTGAAAGCTTGCACCTCCCAAATCACTTAATTTCCTCTTTCCATCACACCTGAAAATCTCGATTATGGCAGTTCCTGTATTGGTGGAGGAGGGCAGGATGCCAGACAGCCCTTGAGGAGCAGCAGATGTGTGTTATTTTGCCAGAGGCAAAACACGGTGTTGCCAGCAGGAGCGGGGCTTTGGAACAAAGGATGAGAACACAGAGGCTTGCAATGCAGTGTTGCGACATCCAAGAGCTGGATGGTGACCAGCAGTTGGAGCTGGTGAGCAGAAAGGGAGCAGAGGTTACTTGTGTCATTGAGAGACAAGAAAAGGCTTCCATTTCACGTGTTCTCCCCAAAATGCCTGCAGCTTCCCATAAGCCTTAGATAAGCACCCAGGCTAAAGATTCTCTCTGGGCTCCTTCGTCTGCTGAGGACCTAGTAGGAAGGGAGGATAATTGAAGTACAAATTGTCTTTAGCTGTAATTAGATGTGCATATGTATTAAAAATATCTCTAAAGAAATGTAAAAGATCATTTCAAGATCAAAATAAGGCGTAGCACACTTCAGAATCTAGATGTTTCCCCTTTTAAACTCATGTTATACTGAGGGGAATAGCCCATTAGTGATGTCTTGAGTTTTATAGTAAATTATTTCATATGCATTGGCAGAAGATTAGAAGACTAGAAAAACCCCAAGCCTTTAAAAATCACAGTATTCCTACTCATTGAACACTAGGGCACGACGTGTTTTTTGATCTACTGAAGTTACTGTAGAAAAATGCTGACATAGTCCTGACATTTGAATCAGTTTTTACCAGCTCTGGTAAAAGTTTCCAAATAGCCAAAAAAATAAAAAGCATTTCCCTCCAGTGTTTATATAAACCTAAAACAGAGGTAAGTTCCCTATGGAGTCCTGTCTTTGCTAAGATAAGCACAGCACAGTCACAACGTGACTCTGTTGGTTCATGCAAGTTTTCCAACCACATCTCTTCTTGCTGCTTCTGCTGGACTCCTATTCCAAATCCTAAATTCTCTGATGGTCCGGAATATCTTTATAATTTCCACCCTAAGTGTACTTGTGGCAAGTCTGTGCCTGTCACCTTAAATAATTCTTTCCTTTTTTCTTGTGTTTGCTACTAACGGCACCCATGAGAGCATTCCCAGAGTCAGCTCGACTTCAGTTTTCACTTGTTAGGGTAAATGAATCATATTTCTGAACAGCCTGGTAGCCCTTCTTCAGAACACTTACAGTTTGAATTGATCTTTCTTGAACAGCAGTGAACAGAACTCTTTTTGTCTTGCCATCATGAGGTAACTTCTTAACAGCATTATCTTTGTGTCTCCTTCAAGTTAGATTATGTGGAACCTGTAGTCGAGATCTGTTAGATCCATTGTGTTTCTCTTGCTTAGAAAGTCTGTTATACAGTTATTACCAAAGAAAGCTGCCACATTAGTCTAGCACAATCTACTCTTGCTAAAGCTATACTTTTTGTGCAATTTTTCTTTTACATTTCCAAGTATTCTTTCCTTTGTATTATTTGAACAGCTTCCTGAATGAGTGGAGGTAGCAATCCACAGTAAATCAATTTGGATGCACTAGGGAAAGAGCTCAAAGAATCATAGTTGTCGTATAGATCAAATATGGCTTCATAAGTCTGTCTAGCTGACTAATATTTATCACATACCAAAAAGAATGAAATCAACGTTCTGGCAACAGATTACGTCAGTCCACAGCATCAGTGCAAGGAATGAAGTCTCTGTAATAAACAGCTGTACTTAGCGATGTTTATCAATCTCCATCACAAAGTGCCAGTTACATATTTGATGAGCACTTCCATCGATCTGAGCTCTGTGGTAGCGGAGACCACAAATAAAAAAAAAAGCAACCCACGTACAGGTCTCTTGGGACAAGGTTTAAATAGAGTGAATCTATTATGCTGGCTAGCTAGGGACTCATTACTGAATTCCCCATCCTTCATCTTTGGAAATGCTAGCATCTATTCTGGGTGAAAAGCCCTTCGGCCCTCGGGATCCCAGCAAAAGAGTAGAGTCTCTTTTTATCATTCAATGGCCCTATTTCATCGCCACTGCAGAAAAGATTATGCCAAGGGCCATTGTTTCTCATCCTCAGGCAGGCTGGGATCTCTTCTGAGAGGGCAGAAGTTTGAAGTGCTTGCAGACCTGGTAGGATGTGCAATGAAAAGCAGTCAGGAACTGCCTCCCTGCTCCCAAAAACTGGATTTTCCTGTACAATTATCCCAGTAGGAGCTGGAATTTGAGGGACTCATCTGAGTGTGGGGCTGAGCGAGGCCTAAAGGCTGGTGCTGCCCAGCTCCCTCCGCCCTATGTGGAGTGGAAAGCAAGGCAGTCTTTTCCCTGGCAGTGCAGGTATCTTTCCCAGCAACAGAACTGCTGCACTCTGTGTGTGATGGTTTGATGCTGGCATTATGCTTCCATACAACCTCTGAACACGGGAACTTCGGCACAGACCTGTTAAACCATCCTTGCCTACGTAGCTGCTGTCCAAAATTGCCTCGTAACTTAGCAACTAACTTGCTCCTGCTATTGGTCCTAGGTCTTCTTTAATGTTGCCATTTCTTGAGCTTTTCCCTTTCATTATCTGTATATATTTCAAGTATTCTTCCCCCTGAGGCAGTGCTTCAAGAAGCAACTCACTTTCCTTGGCTTTGGCCTTTTATAGGCTCTCTAATCTCTCTACAGAAATCTCACCAGCATGGCTACAGCTCATTCTGACTTAGACCTATCACCACATCACTTAGCCCAGCTGTTACTTCAGTAAGGGTAATTAGCAAGCAACAATCATCCTTTGGTCATTAGCAATCAGGACCCAAACACAGTATGCTAGAGCAACATAGGTAAAAGATCTAAAAACCAGCTAACCCCCATCCCATGTTTAAGTTATGAATTTCACACCACGTCTAATGCAGTTTGTATAAAACCTCACTTATTTGTGATAAAGTGCTTCATCCCAGGACAGCAGAAAAGTACACAAAATAATCCTCCATTTTAATAGAATCAAAGAATGGTTGGGTTGAAAGGGACCTTAAAGATCATCTGTTTCCACCCGCCACTGCCATGGGCAGGGACACCTTCCACTAGACAAGGTTTCTCAGAGCCCCATCCAACCTGGCCTTGAGCCCTTCCGGGGATGGAGCACCCACAGCTTCTCTGGGCAGCCTGTTCCAGTGCACCACCACCTTCACAGTGAAGAGGTTTCTGGGTTAACACGCTGCTACCAGCAGTTACAGGAACAGGCAGCTACACTTGCTGCAAAGGCGGTTTTTAAACAGCTGCCTTCTCCATTGCTGGGTTTTGTCCAAGAGCAAAGAGGAGCTACATGCCTTAACCTTCATTTATGGACCGAAGAGACTGGCTTTGCTTATGTTTTCTTTCACCGTTGCTACTGTCTTATCTATTTGGTATCTTAGATATTTATACAGTACACAGACTTCTAGCACCTTGCAATTTTTCCTCCCCTATGTTTGTATCTGTTTATATGTGATCCAGTGGCTTGTTTTATTCAGAGATATTTGAGCTCCTCAAGGTCTTTGTGGTTCTGCTGCATGTGGTGATGTACTAACAGTGTACAAAAATATTTAAATTGCTACTTGAAATACAATTTGTACAAAAACTTAAACAAGCATCAATCAGCAGACTGATATGAAACCTCCATATAAATAAGCCTTTAACTTCAGTCAACAAGTAAAGGCTTGCAAGGGAGCCTTTGGTTATATTTTAGTGCATTGAACACTGTTTTATTAAGAAATACATTCAATCCCTCATTAAGAACACACTGAAAAACAACCCCTGCCTCCTCCAAATCTCTCTACAACCTGGCAGGTACAAGAAAGCTTGAAAACAATGTTGAAACTACAAATATAAAAAAAAATCCAAAAGAATTTATTAAATGACATATTGAGAATTCGAAGATAGGAACTGCAGAGGAAAATAAGATAAGAGTGCCCAAGTACAGAGCCATGGGTTTTTTTTTCTGTTTTCCTGCTAGGTAACAACAGAAAAAGAAAATACCTTTCAAAAAAACTGGCCTTTAAGTAAATGGAGATGAGGTTTCTATTAAACATTTACTTTTCACAGTGAGCATATTTTTGCTTTGTTAGCTGATGACTACCACTGTTTATCGAACAGGATTAGCTTCCTTAGACATTCCCAACCCCCCAGTTAGCTGCACCTTATGAATCACCAAATTTATAACTTGTCAGGCGTGGTCTGATACCTCAGGGCAAACTGGGACCCTGTTGCAAACAAGACACGTTAACTGCTTAAGCAGCTCAGCAGACAGTAAGTATGTTGTTAAATGTGCTGAAGTCTTGAATGCATTTTTACTGTAGTAAAAAGGGAGAGTAACATCTTAGCATGGCTTTTTTCAAGAGCTGTAGTTTGAGTATGCCCAAACTAGATTATTAAAAATGAAACAATTCACATACAGGAGCATGCTGCAATGCAGAGACTGGAAGGTGGCTAGAAGGTTTAAAGAAATAAATCAACTTGGTTTATTTTTAAACACGGTTCCTTTTTAGAGGGAATTAAAATACTAACATCTCTGTGATAATTTTCCTATGGACTTTTGGAAGTGTGAGCCATATTTCGCACTTTCCCCCCCTCAATTTCCGTACAAATTCAGCTCCTTCTTAAAAAGCTTCCCAGAGCCCAGCCCTTCTGAGTGGTGGTGCGATGTAACACGTGAAACAAGGTAACTAACTACATAAAAAAACCCCACTGAACAAAAATGTAAAATCCATGTGCAAATTCCACAGTAGGCATGCTCAGTCTCTTCTGAGCACCTGCAGAGGTAATTTTCTTTTAATAGGCTCATGCCTGTCATTTTATTTGGTCTCAAGTGCTCAGTGAAGAGCTTGGTAGCTCAGACAAGTGGTGGTTAGGTCCTTGGCTTAGCTGGAGTCGAGGAACACAAGGGAACTCTGCATGTAAATCATGAGGCAATGGAATTGACTTTGAAAGATGCGATATAAAAGATTTTAAAAATCTCCTTGCGCTGTCTGGATCTGGTTGTCGTAGGTAGCCTTTAAAAGGAGCTTCTGAAGTAGCCTTTGTATTTATTCATTTCTTGCATCACTGGGAGAACTTTGTAAGTGTATAAAGCATAGTATACCTTTGCCACAAGAAAACAGATCCTGAGTAGAGGGAGAATGACTCGGAGTGACACATTATTCTGGACAAAATCACAATTAAAAGTGACACATTTAATAGCTGCCTATTCATGAAGTAACACGCATTCCCAAAAGTCCTGCACAAGAGGACTACAGGATTTCTAACAATGGAGAAAGACCAAAGCATGCTGGAGATTATAGTGTAAGCAGTATAAATGCCGAGTTTTCCCTGCATGCTGAGAAACCTGCCCTGCTTCCCTTCCCGACCCCTGCCAAGGCAACCATTACTGTCTTTGCCAGTTCTGATGCAAACCCTGGAGCCCTGTATACAAGCTTGATTTGACCAAATTCAGCTGCTTGCTATAAATATGCCACTGTTATATTCATGTACCACACAGCTCTGTTTAAAGTTCTCACAGAACATGTGCCACTTCCCCGCAGGGGAAAAAAAACAAACCACAATCAAAACAACACACCACCCTTCTTTTCTTCCCTCACTACATTTTTACTCATGCAACGAGAAGAGACTGTTCACGAGTAGTATTACTCATGACCCAAATCAAGCTGATACAACTTCAGGATACAACGGGGAACCTAATGTACTTCTAACAGCTTGACAGGGTGCGTATCAGACATGGGGTATTTGAAATATTACACCACATTGACATGCCTCACTACGGGGATAAACATTGGCCCAGGGTTGATATTTGCTGCAATATTTTGTTACTCATTTCCAGTATTTTGTTTTCGATACCAGCTGGGGACCCTCCCAAGAAAACCAAAATTTTCTTCCTCAAAACAGGCAGATTTCAAAGGAACACTATGCAAACACTGGCTGTCTCCCTCTATGATCTCTGTGTAGTTACAACACTGCATGTTGAGGATCAGGGGTGACTGCTCTGACATAGAACTTAAGTGTAAAATAAAGAATCAACACTACTGCTTTAAAATGTTTGGCAATAGGGTAAAAAATATATTTTAAGCCAAAGGAAGCTTTCCTAACAAAGGCACAGCAGGCCATCTATCTCCAAGGGTGCATGCATTTGTTTCTGCTTAAAGCGATCCCCAAAACTCCAGGCACACATTTGATTGTAAATGAACTTCCTATTTAGAGACTAAAGGAAATGTATTGCTTATACAGAAATCTTTATTCTAAAATAAAAAAACAAAACAACACCCAACAACAAAAACCTCAACAACCTTTAAGTTCAAGATCCATATAAATAAACGAAAAACAATTAAAACCATTAGTATTTGAATTTTCAATTATATGAAAACGTTAAAAGTTAATTTTATTGTGTACTTATTCCTTGAAAAGAGACTATAAACAGCAGTTTTGTTAAATAGTAAATTGTCTTGCAGTGTTTCGATAATTTTTAGAAATCACAATAAAGGTAGTTTACCTGATTCCTGAAAACTCAATGGGGAGATGCAAAACTAAGTCTTGCTCACATCTTGCAGTAGTTCAAGAGAACTAGTTACAGGAATTTACCTAACTTTGCTGATTAAAAAAACCCAAAAACCCCAAACCACATGAAAAACCTCACCAGTTTTCCTGTGCAAGGTCTGCAGATGGTAGCAGGAGTAAGAAGAGAAAAGTCCACTAAAGCAGTATGACTCAAAACATCTTGAAGGTACTGTTAATAGCTGCTTAGAGCTAGGATTCCACCATTTTTGGAAAGGTCATTTAAGTGAACATTCACAACTAGGAGAAGTGTTATTCCAGTAAACCAAAACATTTGTGGTTAGTAAAATTGAAGCAGATTTCGTATCTACATTTAAAATATGTTTCCATTTGTCAACTTGTGGTTTTAAGTACACTCAACAACATTCTGGGGAATGAATGATGCAAGCAACACTTCCAATAGAGAAGGGGCTAGACTGCATGGGATTTAATAGTAATAAAATACTTGAAGAAAACAATTTGTCTAATACATACCAGTGAAAGGGAGACTGCTCCCTTACGGATTTTTACTGAAAACAAGAAAGAAAGCAAAATAGACAAACTCAGGATACTCACACTAACATATCACAAGTAAATATAGTTTTGTAAGAACTCTGGATCTCAATTTCTTCTGCAAAACACAAAGAAGTTTTGGGGCAACTTAGGTTTTCCAGCAAATGGAATGATTCTCAATTTCCCTCTCTGGAAAAAAATTCTTAAAGAACATCCTGTCTTTGCTATGTAAATGGGGAAATTCACAGGAAAAAAATCACTACTGTTAGTATAGACAGACCCTTACTCTTACATGCTCACAATAGAAATGGACTTTTCTTGAAAGCAAATTAAGGCTGGAGCTCAGCTTCAGCTTGCAAATTGACTTAAAGACAGAACGGGAGAGATCTAACATTTCTGGATTTTTTTTCTTTTATTCTTTTTTATTTCTTTTTATGCCAGGCAAGAAATGAACACATACATGAGATTAGGTCCGTTGGTCAGAGCATGGTGATAATAATGCCAAGGTTGTAGGTTTGATCCCCATCCAGGCCATTCACCTAAGAGCTGGACTTTATGATCCTTGTGGGTGCCTTCCAACTGCAAATATTCTGTGATTTCTGAATCACTGGGGAGCTACTGCAGCTTTTCACAGCTGAAGTGGTTGTATGGTAAAAAAATCTCCTTTATTTTTCACTTACATCTTTTGACAGAGCTCTCTCTGCAAATTAAAAATCAAACCAGAAAAGTATCTCTGCACATTTAGAATTGCTCCTGATTCCAATTAGAGACAACAAACAGCATGATACAGAGTCTTACAGAAACAAATTTGGAGAACTGCCAACTTAGAGCTCTTATTTATGACTTTAGTGATCATTTGACTCCCAGCATTCAAGAGATGTGCATTTGCAGCCCAGAAAGCCAATCGTATCCTGGCTGTATCAAAAGCAGCACGGCCAGCAGGGGGAGAGAGGTGATTCTACCGCTCTGCTCTGCTCTGGTGAGACCAAACCTGGAGCGCTGCATCCAGCTCTGGGGTCCCAAAATAAGATGCTCAAGCAAGCCCAGAGGCCAGGAAGATGCTCAGAGGGCTGGAGCACCTCTCCTATGAAGACAGGCTGAGAGATGGGGCTGTTCAGCCCAGAGAAGAGAAGGCTCTGAGGTGACCGTGTAGCACCTTCCAGTACCTGAAGAGGGGCTACATGAAAGCTGGCGAGAGACTTTGTACAAAGGCATGTAGTGACAGGACAAGGGGTGATGGCTTTAAACTCAAAGAGGGTCAGTTTAGATGAGGTATGAGTAAAATGTTCTTCACTGTGAGGGTGCTGAGACACTGGAACAGGTTGCCCAGAGAAGCTGTGGGTGCCCCATCCCTGGAAGTGTTCAGGCTGGATGGGGCTGTCAGCAATCTGGTCTATGGAGGGTGTCCCTGTCCATAGCAGGGGGGCTGGAACAAGATGATCTTTAAGGTCCCTTCCAACCCAAACCATTCTGTGATTCTGTAACAGATTTTTGCCTGTACCAAAATGCTCATGCCTTAAGTTTAAATCTCTTTGTCAGATTTGTGTTTGGAAATATATGGAAGGATTTCCTAAATTTTTGGAAAGCCAAGAAACACTTGTGGTAGATATGATGAGACAGTGTTAAAAAAACAGAGTAAATGAGAGATGATTTTGTGTCTATGCACACAGACTGGGAGTAACAAGCTTTTACACAACACTTGGAAGACTTCATGGGCTAGGAGATAACAATTATGTTCTATTTATAGTGCATTTTTCCTGAATGACACATTGACTTTATTCCTTGCTTAAACACTCATCAAGAAGCGCTGGTTTGCTGACACTTTGGTAATTCCAAGATGCTGGTGCTCTATAATCTTTCACTTCCTCCTTCCACCTGCCCTAAACAGAAATTTATTTGCACAGTATCTGTTTTTAGCACGATAGACCCTATGTTTAAAATTAGCCTTAAATACTTATTTTAGCAACTATCTGTCAGATGCACAAGCCTGCAGGCCAACATGTACTGATTCCATGGACATATATAGAACCATCTGCCTTGGAAAGATAAGACTAATAGCAAAGTCATTCTGAAAAACTGAATTATTGCTTGTCTAATTTGAGAAGGTGTCAAATCCTGTAACTTAGTATAAAAAATAATTTTTTAAACAAAAAAGTGAAGTTCTCGAGTACAAATTCCTTAATTTAGAGGGGCTGTTAAGTTAGTCTACAATAATAATTTTGTTTATGTTATTTCTCTTCAGTGTCTTGGAGGGGCTGTTGACTTGGCAAATTCTTAGCTTAAAAGACTTGCTATAAGCAGCGACTTACCTTCAACCAAAGAGACCATTTTCAAATCAAGAAGTTGCTTTTATAATGAAAACACATCATATTCTATGAAATATTCATAATTCTTTATTTCAGGTCAGTATAGTATTGTTACAGGCATCCATCTCTTCCTCTGCACTTGCACATGATCAAAGTTGGCACTTCCAACCACAAAAATGTTAAATGGTTATTACAGTACAGGCACAAAGTAGCCAAAAAGCTTTACTTTTCATTAAGCAAAGCCATTATTGTGCTCTAACAGCATTTCTCACCAGTGCATAAACTGAGCTCCCCTCCTAAGAGCAAGCAGGAAAGGGAAATTTCCCTTAAGTGAAGGAACACAGATGGCAGCTCTGCTACTAAAACAGTCATTTCATTGGTGGAAGAATGACAGACACCTGGATACACTGGACATCCTTCTTCACTGCTTTCAGTGGCACTTCCTGATTCACGTGGATTTGTTCAGAACTGGATTAAACATCTTTACAGGTGTCCACTACTGCTTCAATTATTGTAATCATTATCAAAGTTCCACATTTGAAGAATCAACATGATTTTTAAAAAATGAAACAATAAACCCCCTAGAAGACTGTTGGTACTGCAGTTCTCTTGCCGAAGAGCGTGCTTCATAACCACCATTTAAAATCTCTTTGCTTTCTAGAAGCATCAATTCCCTTTCATCAAGAAGGCAGCACCTGAGACACACTGTATTACCTAACTACAAATTAACACAACTAGTGCATGTTACTGCATTTCAAACTTCCAGTTACAGTAAGGTAAGGTTTGCAATTAGCATATGGAATGAGTGTCAGATACTTACGTGTACCAAAGGCAAGTTAGTCACAAAAATCTCTACAAATACCTTACAAACAAAACTAGCAGCGAACACGGCTTTACACAGGACTCGTTCATGAACACAACTGACTGGGCAGTCATCTGGAAAACAAGCTGATAGCTATGTTGTAAAAATAGCCAAACAAATATTTGATCATAGTAACTCTAGGAACATGTGTTAGAGGGAGGGAAGTAAGCATGATTCAGTTAGCACAAACTCCACTTGTACAAGAGTGCCTCCAAGCCACAGAAGGCGTAGCTTCAGTTTTACACTAATAATAAATACTTCAGTCCAATACATGCAACTGAGTCTGGCCAGCGTGTCTGAGCAGGCAATGGAACATAATTCCATTGGTTTTCTCTACAGCACGCAGGCCAACTCCATTGGCACGAATGCCAGTCCTTGCCTACAGGACGCTTGGCAGCAGCAGGTGCCCCGCAGCTCAGAACAGAGGGAAACTGCAGAAGTGCTTCTGTCAGAGGTAAGGTTCAACATATGCAAGGTATGCACAGTTTGTTTCTAGGCACGTCTTTGGTTACATTCTCAACACAGTCTGCTTTATAAAATAATAAATAAAACAGTCAAGATTTGGTTAAAATCCAGGCAAAGATTAAAAAGTTCTTTTTTTCAGAAATCGGACGAAGAAGTCCCTTTAAATTCGTGTTTCATTATATCCATAAACGATAAAATCCCAGTGCTACCGTAAGGCATGTAAATACTGAACCTGAAAGAAAATAAAAATGAGGAGGAAAATGGCGTTAATATAGACATTAAATAACATTAAATCGATAGCTCTCAAAACATCTCCTCAGAAAGCTACGTACACACCTTACTACAATACTAAAAAAATCAATGACCACCCCACCCCCCTGTGAGAGATTAAGTTTTTCATTTACAACAAACCATTTCAAGGTAGGAAGAGTATAAAAATTACAAATAAGAAGGAGAGAAAAAAAAAGAGAATGCTGGAAAACTGTCAAAAGGCTGAAAGAAACCCTTACTTGCTTACCATTCCAAAAAGATCAATACAGCAAGTTACAGATGTAAAATGAGTTAATAAATAACAGGATTAATAAATCACAGTCAAGTATTTAGCAAACAAATAAATGAAAGCCATTTTTAACAAGGCTTATCAGTTTTCCATTTTTAAAATTTCTACCTAAATGAAATAAAATTTTTATTTCAAGATATACACACAACATATTTTTGCCTGTGTTTCCAGCAGGAGCACTTCAAACACAATGCAAATGATTTTTAATTATTTTTTCTTCCATGTAGAGTTCAACTTGTTTTTGAGCAGGAATGGTAGGGAAAATAATTTCCTCTCATTTTAATAATGCACCTTTTATTTTCCATTTTATTGGTTCTCTCAAAAGGATATGTCTGAAATATAGTACTATGAATAGGCTTATATGATTGTACTTTTGACAAAACCCATTGTGAAAAAATAATCAGAAAATCTAAATCAGAAGAATAATTTTCCAGTGCAAACCTCATTTATTAGTACTGCACACTCAGTAGTAAAATGTCAAAATATTAAAGGTACCTAGGGCAATAATGAAGGCACACATATATAGTAGTTTCTCCAAGCACTTGTGTAAATATGGAAGTTTAAAGAACATGTGGCCTTGAAAAGTCAGAAAAGCTGAAACGTGCCTTTTCGCACAGGAACCTCCATCAGATGGATGAAGAAATCCTAGTAATGCATGCAGCAGGCTGTTTATGTATATTAAGTCAGGCACAAAAGAACCTTCTGGTCCTTGTTAACAGGCAGTCCTTTAGATTTCTCACATAGATCATTATTAACAGTATAAAGAAGGGCAAAAACCTGAAAAAAGCCCATGCAAAATAAAGTTGTGACTCATAGGAAACTTCTTCTGGGTTAAGTACAGAAATAAGGCTGCTAATCTTGCCTAAGACAATTTCAAGTTTGTTTGTCTGCTTGTTTTTTAATCAGGGTCTTCACGAATACAGCCAATTGAGAGTTAGCCAAACATTTAACAATGTTTGGCAGTTTCACCACCAGAGACAACCACCAGATTCCTTACCTGCTAAGTACTTAATATTATCAAGTTTGTGCGATTCGAGCATTGTTTTCAGGTCCGCAACTTCTGTGTCTATTTTTCTGTCAGTTTGGGTCAGAGCTCGGTCTTGTTGTGCGTGCTAAAAAGCAAAGCAACAAAATGATGCAATTTGAACACTTCCTAGTTTATTTAGAAATTTAACCCATCCCTTCAAGTTGTATTTTTGCTTCCTCCTTAAATGCATGCTAATTTGCATTCTTACAGAAGTTACAGAATATTCTGAGTTGGAAGGGATCCACAAGGATCATAAGTCCAACTCCGCAGTGAATGGCCTGTACAGGGATGGAGTCCACAACCTTGGTGTTATTAGCATCATGCACTAACCTACTGAGCTAATACAGACTTTATTCAAAGAGAACAAGTTCCTTCTTAGCTGATTATATACAAGGAATTGAATAATTTGGTGAACTTGGGAAATTTATGTGCTTACATGTTCCTTAACAAGTAATCTAGAAACTGGCAGAACTGGATGCCTTCTTATCTCAATCTAACAGCATAAACATTAACTTCAATCTGTCGTTCAGCCCATTGACTGAAGTCACTGCTTAATTGTAAGAGCCATTGAGAAGCCTAAGAGCCTCTCGTGACAAAATCATACTGGAGCAGAGAGATTTATGGATCATTAGAAAAACTGAGAATGAGTTTTACCACAAAACCAGCTACAAATTCAGAATTTGGTTATGACAGAAGACAGGACTTCTGCTAAAAAAATATGGGATAGTATTATTCCTCAGAAGAGACTGAAAAATCCAACTTGTAAACTGAGAACGACAGCTGCCGAGTTGCTGATAACTTCAAATCAGCACTGCTGAAACGTTGTGAATCAGTTAATGATTTACTGCTAGACAACTTCTTAGAGATAATTCCCTAAACTACACAAAAGAAATGAAGAGTAGTAGTGGTGCTTGGTAAAAACCTCCTCTAAAATGAAGGCAAATCAGTCCAGCAATGAGTTTCTCTCTGAACATGGGGGAAAGAATTAATTTCACATTATGAGTGGAATTTCATCTACAGAAAATACTACATGCATGAGATTTCAAAACAAAGTGACTACTGAACAGGTCATATATACATGCAGAGGGTCTAATACTATATATGAAAGCCTTTTTATTCTGTAGACACTTAAATAAAGTGCATAAGGACATCAGCAAGTCCAAAAAGGATACCAGGTCTATAACAAAAGTACAAGATTTACTGTGTAATAATCAGCTACTAAATTCTTACCAATTCCACTATTTCTGTCCTCATTTCAAGTAGTTTTCTTTCATTAAGTGAATACTGGAAGGGGAAAAAAAAAGTTAAACATGATACTGTCCTTAAACTTTTTTTCCTTTTTTTTTTCCACTTAAAAGCATGTTTCTTTGTTTCCAAATTATGTAAAACACATAACCTGGACAAGATTATTGTCTGACAGCACTTGGGAGACAGCATTGTAGGGTACCTGCTGTCCTTTTGAAAAGCACACTTCAGAAATGTGAAGTGCAACAAGTTCTTCAGACACTCATCTTCTACAAAAACTGTATATTTTAGCAAGCAGCTGGAAGAAAGGCTGGCAGATTTGCATTTCTGAAAAGCAAGGACCTATGCCTCTAAACAGTAACTCTGGAACAGCTGACTAATCCATTGAGCATACAAGCACAACCAAGACTGAACCATCTGCTGCCTTCAGGAAGGGGAGAACACTTTTAAACCGCATTAAACTCAGCGATCAACAAAAAGTTTAGCCAGCACTGCATGCACTTACAATCTGAATTGTTCTGACCTCTGTAATTTCATGGTATATTTGTTAAAAACAGAACATTTGTATCACACGTGAAGCCTTTTGTTGGTGGATCATCAGAATTTGTGGTCTATTTTTAAGTTATGGCTATTTGTGTTGAAGGAAAAGTTAAACCAAAATAAGGAAGTATACCTTTAAAGCAGGTTACCTTTCTGGCTCACGAACAGGCTTGATTTCCCCTGACACCTATAATGGTTCCCGCCCCACCACCGGAGCAATTAAATTATCCACAGACAACTGATAAAGCACCAGTCTCCAGTGAAGAGTACTAAGGTCATCAGGCACCCATCTCAGAATCCTGAGTTAAACAGCAATAACCTTATCTATTGACATTCTCACATGGAAAGTCACCTTATTTCTCCTTCACTCTGGAAGCTTATTTCATTTTAACATTAAAACCAGACTAATCTACATAAATGCCTCAGCACTGAAAAACACTCCTTAAAGATCTAGAGCTCTGTTTGGACTTCTGACTGATCTCAAGCTGAAGTTAAAAGACAGCAGGCTGCTACGAATGTAGAAAATTACATAAAGACAAATAACAGCATGTCTACAATTAAAGACGTCACTAGATTCTGCAAAATGAAGACAGGAATAAAAAAAAATTCAGACATTTTATATAAATCTCCATTTTTCAAAGTGTCAAGATGGCAGAATATTTATTAAATAATCTAATCAAAATTACGTTTCAGTAAGAATGCAAGAATTGGACCTCACACTGGTGAATTGATCACTATCAAAAGAACCATGAGAATTAAAGTAATTTTATGGACTGAAATAGTTCACCTGTTTTACTTTAAATAGATGCAGTTAGCCAAATACACATCTTCTGAATGACTTATACTCTACAAGCTTCTTTCTGCATGTTTCTTAAAGTTTTGTTTTGTGTCTAGAACTCTCTAGGTCAGACCCAAGCATTTTAATCTTAAGTTTAAGACAGTGAAATTGGCCTTTTACTGCAAGCCACCACCACGTCTGTAACAACGTAAACATAACAGTGCATAAAAAAAAAAGAAGGAAGGACAAGGCTAAACCTCCCCCTCTGAAATTCAACAGTGAGATTTCCCCTTAAGTCCACATTTTTCACAGTGCAGAAAAAATTCAATTTTGTCAGATACATCTTGAATTTTTTAACAGCAAGCTTAGAGGCCCTGTGATGCATGAACACATCAATATATACAAATTTTTGTACTGTACTTCAAGTTTTTAAATCACGTCTGTACACTGAAGATATAAATCACAGCATAAAGAGATGTGCACTAAGCAATGTGGGATTCTCTGAGAAAGTAGAAGAAACTATAAAAAATAAACTATAAAAAATAAAGGATAAAGCATTTGGAGTTTGAAACATTAGACTGCCAACACAGTGTAGATAAACTAAGAAATTATCTTTCAGCACTTATTCCACGTAACACTGAAGGGTAAGAACATTTTAATTATTGCTTCGAGTTAAAACAATTAAAACTTCTGGCATTTCTCTTCTGAAAAGTAACTCAGTAAGAATGCATAGCAACCTTCAATTATCCTGAGTTTTATTCTCAGAAAGCTGGATATTCAGTCCTTAGTCACATTACAGTTGAAGTAAATATAACAGTGATGCTGTGCCTACTATAGAGAATACTGGATTATGTCTTTCCCCCAACTCAGCATACATGCTACAACCTGCTCCCCATTCAGCTGCCTTTTTCCTCTTTTGTTCACACATTGCAGAGCTGGCAATTAAATGGTGGGGTGGGGGGAGGAAAAAAAAGAAGAGCAGTTTCCATAGAAACTATGAAATTATAGCTGCACAACAGACTACAAAGTTGGTCAACTTTTTTAAGAGAAAGTTGACGTGTGCAGTTTGCCTTTCCCGGGAGGCAAAATAAAGTTGTGCTCTGCACAATAGACAAAAGTCCATATTCCAGGATCCTACATGAATATACAGGACAACATTGCTGCCTAACTTATCACTGGTGCAATGGCTTCATATAGGTTTTGTAAGTCCGAAGTACTGCAAAGCTTATGATAAACACAATGACTACATTTCATATGATGCTTTTTTAAAACATTAGCATAAAGTATTAACCTTTAAACAAGAAGTCTACCTGCTCAAATTGTACTTTATTCAAGCACCTACCACAGGCTAACACACTGTTAGTCACACTGAGTCACCAACACAGCTATTACCTAAACTAATCACTGTGAAAAACTTCTTGGGGGCACACACAGAAGATAAATGATATCTACTTGAATAGTTCCTATTGCCTGGATTAAAGATAAATATTATGTCTTTATTACACACACTGGAAAAAAAGGACTGAGTAAGAAATGATAGTAATAATTTAGAAAAAAAAATTTAGAAAATAGTTTAAAAAAATAGAAGATCCTTCAATTTAGAAGATGCCATTTCACTGAGATCCTAAAAGCCACTGAAAAAAAAATACGAGAACAGAACTCTATTTAGAGTGCTATGTATAATGCAAAAACTTGTTGATCTTCTAATTTTACATCTACATTACCCTAATTTAAGATTACATCAATTCAGATCTACCAGGTATTTCAAAGCTCAAAAACAGTATGAACCAGGATAACTTACAATTAAAAAAAAAAAAATTACAACTAGTTCCACAATAGGTATTTCCTGACAAACTAGATACAGGGAAATGAAACATCTTCAATGATGATTCAACAAAATGTGTTAACTTAATATGAAGTGTGAAAATAGAGAAAGAGATATACTAATAAAATAGAGAACCCTCTAGGCAGCTAGTCAGCACATTAGATTAAATATCTAATACATTTAAGTGTAATGTGTTAATCCTGATATTAAAACAAGATCAAAGCATGTAAGACATACAGACCCAAATGTGGCACCTTGCATCTACCAGCATGAGGACAAGTAAGCTGGATAAATACCATCTTGAAGCTGAGTGATACTAAAGGTTAGTACGAAAATGCTCTTTGGGTAAGATGCTCTTACCCAAATTTGGAGATTACTCAGTGTTGAGATGTTTCTAGAAGAAAGTAACCAAAACTTACCAGTTCTTTTACTCTGCTCTTCTCCAGGTTTAGGTTTAACTTGTTATCTGCACGAACTTTGGTAATTTCATCCTAATGGGAAAAATTGATAAAGCAGCAAGCAAGATTTTCTGTTTAATCATAAGCCGAAAGAATTAGACAAATACATTGTATCTTTACTAATATATCTCATAAATATGAGTTTCTCTCCGATTAATGTATATAATTTTCAGAAGTATTCCTATTCTTTACCTGGAAAATATGATGTCTATAGCATGAATTGGATCTCAAAATCAAAAACTAAAAATTAATTTTAACCCTGAGAACAGCACTTAACTGAGAGCACATCCTTCTATAAATGAAGAGAATGTTTCATATATCCTGTAACTCTCTCTGATATCTAGAAACCCATGCCTGGCTACACCGGTAAGTTGGATTTCTTCCATGAAGCAATCTTGATGCTCAAAATAACTTTCAAAGCAGTTTCTCACCTTCCAATATAAAAGAAAATCTGTTTCTAAAGAGCTACAAACATTTTAGAAGTCAGGAAAGGTTTACTACATTTTTGAACACCTAATTTTTTAAAACTACCATGAAGTTGTACACTTGCATTTGACTTTATCAATAGCTGTGAGTCCTGCTTTTCCCGGTGACAGCTGCCATTTTAATGCAACCTCCTGGCAGGAATTCCAGACAGCTGACAGTTTGTCATGCAGCAAACTGCTGATCAGATGAATATGTGGGAGAAGCAAAAGATTGCTGATGTTCTGGGAAATTCTGCTGCTAGAACCAAGTAAGCATTTCTTGAGTAGGCCAATGCCAACTCATTAAGTTAGCATTAACAATAATTAGACTCAATTTCTGTGTTTGAATTTTGACCTTTCATTGGCTTATCATTAGTTGTCATTGCAACAGAATACATTTCAGTTTAATAAATCAAAAAATAGAAATATTTGTCCTTGAAGTTTTACATTGTGTCTTTTTGCATGAGCAAGCCCAGAACAACTCGCCCTTTTGAGAATTAAATTTACAGTTAAAAGTAAAACATAAAGACATCTAGCTTTTAAGAAAAGATGACTCAGATCCTTGATGCTCTAACAGTGGATTACATTAACTCATTTACATGCAATTAAAACCATAAAATAAGTTACAATTCAAAAATTAGATGCTAAATGTATTTTAAAACAGAGTAAGCTTTCCACACAGAGCCTGTTTTCTTGCAATGGTCATTTGCTCACAAACAAAAAGGACCAAACATAAAGGTCCCAAACTTGGTGGCCTTAAGCCATTTAGAGGCTGTTTTAAATTTTGGACAGGTAACAGGTAAGTCTTCAGAGAAAAAAGAAACAAAAAAACCACCAAACCGAACAATCAAACTCCCACAATTAGTAAGTACTCTAACTTTAAATGTAAACTGCATCTTTAATGTACACACAGCCCTAAATGCAGAACTTCACTCAGCCTTAACCGTGACATGGCAGCTACTTTCCGAATCTGAATTAAGGACACAAAAATACCTTCAGTTATATTTTGGTTCACCTCTTGTATTAGTCACAGTTTCCTGTCCCCGTAAATGAGGTATGCATGAAAGTGCCTTTGCTGCAGCCCACAGTGTACTGTCAACAGCAATTTCAGTATCACATGTGTCATAACAATTAAGCACAGCTTAGAAAATAAAATTCTGAAAGTAACACTTCTTATTTTTTCCAGCTAATTCGACAGGTGTTAATTCTTAATTTTATTGGTATGGTATCTTACCATGACTTGCTTCTTTATCTGCTGGAGTTCAAGTTTTATTTTCTGTGAGAGTACAAAAAAAATTGTAGACTTTATTACTGTATATAAAACCACACAATCTAGAAATCTACTGAATTTGCATGATCAGTAACAGTGACCATAATCCATAATACGAAAAGGCAGGCAAACCAAGCACTATTCTATGTCCTCAGTATGTGTATAGATGAATACATATCCATGTTTACTCAGTACTGTGCCCTTCCAAACAGCACAAGGCAGAAATTAGCAGTGTCCCACTGGCAGCCCTCCTAACACAGCCCTGGAGGCCGCTGGCTGCTTTTGCCACAAGGGCTCATCACTGGCTCATGGCCAGCCTGGTGTCCACCAGGCCTTTCCTGCCAAGCTGCTTTCCATTTAGTTACCTCCAGCCTGTCCTGGTGTCTGAGGGTATTCCCCAGGGGCAGGACTGGGCACTTCCATTTGTTCAAGTTCATGTGACTCCTGTCATCCCATTTTCCCAGCTTATTGATGTCCCCATGAATGGCACCACAACTGCCTGGTTGTCAGCTGCTGCTCCCAGCTCTGGATCATCTGCAGACTCACTGAAGGTGCCCTCTGCTCTGCTCCATCAACAAGGCCATTAATGAAGGTGCCAAACCATCCCAGCCCCAGTCATCTCCTTGGGTACAAGATGCTTTTCTACATCATTAGGGAAAAAAAAAAAGAAAAAAAAAAGAAAAGAAAAAAAAAAAAAGGCAAGTTCTAGAGTAGCACTTTCCAAGACAGTGGTTTTTACCTCATTTTCTGAACGAAGCGCTGAAAATTCACTTTTTTCCAAAATAATCATGTCCTTTTTCACACCACCGATATGGGACATTACTTGCTGAAGTGCAATTTCCTTTAGAAGAAGGAAGAAGAACCTCAGAACATATCACAACTATAATGCTCTTCCTCATCTGTGCCTACAAATATGAAAGACTATTTTGGAACCCTGAAATTTTTAATTCAGCAATTTCAGATTGATTATCCAAGTTTCAGAAAGCAAGATAGAGTGACAGTGACAAAATAAGCAAGTTAGGCTCAAACGTTGGTAATGTCTGACAAAACTGGCAGTGCTAACACAGATCAGAATAATTCAATTATTAGCCTAGGAAATATTTGATTCCAAGTCATCAAATTCTTAAGCTAGAAAAGGCATTAGGGAGAACTGTCTCTGAGCCAAAGGAAAGCTGGCCTTCAGACCAAAATTCCTCAGCACAACCATACTCTTCTGTAATTACCTCCTTTTTTGCCTCTCCTTGCAAGGCAGTCACTCTGCCTGACTACTCAGAATCATGCACTGATGCTTTGAATTGCTCTTCTCAGTCCATTACACTGAACTGACAGAAGACAAACAAGAATTCTTTGCAACTTTCAAGGATGGAAAAGTCTGTAGACATTGTTCTAGATCCTACACTGCCCACACATGCAAATAGGAACTGCCTTCTCTACTAAAGATCTTCCTCTAATAAGTAGTCCCTTGCTTTTGGTTCTGGACTAAGACCCCTAAAAATCTGACACAGCACCCTAACTTCAGTTTTGTCACAAAAATCTACCTTGCAGCATTTTATTTCTAAGTAGCTTCTAAAGATGCCTCTCCAGGCTACCTGACCACAAGACTGAAAAGAATGGGTCAGTGTTCTGGACACATTACAAAAAGTCTACAGAAAGAGTACTGCATGGACACCTCTTTTCTTACTCCTCAGGGTCTCCAGATTGCTCTTGTTCTCTCTTCTCCTCAGTGGACTCAGCAAACAGAGACCAGAATCTTCCATAGTCTTTCTCTTCTTCGTGCCTATACATACACACACATGTAAATCTGTTTTTCCCTAAGGTTTTTTCTAACCCAGGTAATACTTCGACAATAGCTCATCCACAACATTCCAAATCTTTCTTCCAATTCTTTGTTCTTCTGCAGAAGCCCTTGTGCAATCAAAGACTATAAGGAAGTACAAATTTATCAGGTGGCCCAGTGCTGATGGCACAAACACTTCCTGAGCTGCCATACAAACCTACACGTTGATCTTAATGGCAGAAAGTCACTTGAGGGTCAAATCTAACAGTCTCAGGAAACATCTACCATCAGTAGCAACATCAAATTCAATACAAAACAACTTTCATTCAAAAAAGCTAGGCACAGAAGAAGGCTGAGACTGCTTATTGTAAAATACAACTAACCACGGGCGAAAAGGACCCTTTAACATGGCATTCCCCGAGTGACTATGGAACAAATTCAGCACAAGAGGAGGAAGGACTCCCATGTCTGGTTTGCCTACAATCTAAAAGCTAGTAAGGATGGCTTGAAACCTTCTTAGATGGAAAGTGGCACAAAATCCACTTTTGCAGCATCCCACTTTTTAAGAGATACCTTTCTGCCAAGACTTACGCTACAGGGACAGCACCTCTGTTTTCTCAGGTCTCAAGACAGCAGCCTGGTTACAATGAAACAAGTCACAGCTTGTGCTCAGAGGTGACCTGGGGCTGCAAACCCCAGGCTCACAGAGCAGCCCCAGAGGTTGTACTTCAGCTTGATTGTAATACAACATAAATGTCACTGTGAGACATGCAGATAAATAAAAAAGCACCACATAACAGGGACGTAAATAACTGAGGGGATCTGAACGTCCTTGTTACAAGTCTACAAAAGAATACATGTAGAAATTCAAACCCAAGCACTGAATACCTCTTATGTCTGTCTAAGCCTTCTCAGTAACTTTGTCATGTTACTACAAGACTGAAACTAAAAATCTGCTTGTGGTTTGCATACCAGCCCACAGCACTAAAATCTCAAGGTCCATCACAACACTTTGGAACCATCTGATAAACTCAAGACAAAATGAACCAGTCAATAGGATACAGAGGAATGTTTGCTCTTCACCTTCAAACTTCTAAAATGCAGTAAGTAAAAACAGTAATAAATTTATAAAATAAAAATATAGCAACACATATTTCATTAGCAGGCATACAAGGCTTTAATTTACTTTAACCCCACCATTGCATCTGATCTAACCTGCTGTACTTTGGTGACCATGTCCTTGTAAATCATATCCAGGTTGGTGTTCATGATTTTCACTAACGCAGATACAATGACCTCCGACTGCTGAGTAGTGAACCCTAGGTGAAAGAAAATGCGACATTCAGAGAGAGATCCAAATCTGGACAGCTTACAGAAATGCCACTTGCTGACACTCAGCACCAAATTACAACTAATGTCAGTTATGAAAGATAATAAAACATAGACCTCTCGATCCAGCACTAACAGAAGAACACAGCCAGTACCTGCAAGTTTCCCCACCCCAAAACTCTGTCTGTGACACACGATGACTGCTTCCATAGAACAGCACTATTATACTATCAGCAGGATAAACAGGGAGTTTTCTAGAGTTATTGTGGAATGTCACCTCTCACATGTGGTTACTTCCATGAGCAAGCAAGAATTCTGACTCTGAAAAACAGCTATTTACTTCATTATACTATAAAACTTCAGTGCCACTGATGATGTACAAAACTCAACAACTAAAAACAAAGCCAACTGCCCTGATTTTAGGTCTACCAGCTTCTGAGTGCCTGTTAGAAACTTTTTAAACTGAGTACATTGGAAAGTATAGAAAAAACACTGTCCCTAAAAATACCTTCATCTTTTCCACCCTCAAAATGTAGGAGTAAAAATGTCACGGACAAAAGTTAATCATAATGAAAAGAAACACTTGCAAAAGCATGATTATTTCAAACTAACCAGCAGTTCAGCATCAGCAAGCACAGCTGAGAGCAAGTCACTTTCCAATAGCTGAGCTGATATAAAAGTTTACTGCCACCAAAAGGCTCCCTCTTCCCTTATCCCTCCTCCTGACACTCTGACCTGTGCTCACTCAACTGATCCAGCAGCTCATTAAACTAATGTCTCATAATACCAATCCAGCTAAAGAGCTGGAGAGTTTCCTGAGAAGTTCCTGGCACATGGAAAAAGAAGAAACCACCTGGCAGGGGAAGGGGACGGGGACTAGGACCTCTCCATTTTAGGAATGGAGAGCTGTTACAAGTCACTTCAGCTGCACCGAGCTTCACCTTAGGGTGCCTCTCCCACCTCAGCACTGAATCCAAAATAATCCATTCCCTTACCTATATTTTAGCATAATACTATTTTACAGAGTATTCTACACTCTATCCTAAAAGCTTGCACTGTACAAAGTAGTCTGTATTCCATCCAATTGTAACACATTGGTGCATATTCAAGGTGCAATGTACTAAATATGCAGGAATCCAATTAATACATTTTAAACCACTACCTTGAAAACTCTAGGGTTTTTTGCTCCCAGTTCTTAAAATTTCATTTTTTCTTAGTGTTTTTAACTACCAATAGAATGTGGAGGGCAATAAATTATTCCAAACAAAGTTATATAAGCTCACTGTTTCCTTTTTCAAGCTGAAGAAAACCCTATGTGTCTTTACCTAGTACATAGATAAGCCCCAAAAAAATCAAGGTGCAACAACGCATGTCAAAGATAAGTAACAAACTTCGTAAACTAAAAAACCACTCATGAAAGCCATTTAAAATAGCTACTTGTTTCAAACAAATTACCATTTTCTTCCAAGAGGCATACCAGCGCATGAGTGTCAAAATACAACCTCCTGCTTCCCAGTAAGGTAATCTTCTCTTTGTTTTGTAAAGATGACACAGAGATGCTTACATCTGAAAAAAAAAAAAAGAGATAAACAAAACCAAAGTTACTTCTTAAGAAACAATATTTTATCAACGTTTGCTTTCCAGGAGTTTCCTTACTACCCGGAATGTTTTTCACTTACGACAAAATACTTTGTGTTGAGATTACCACAGCTTGCTTGGAAGTGAAAAGATATCTGATCAGTAAGTTCTATGTGCAAGAGACGGAAAACAGGACACTACGGCACTGCTGCCCTTACGAGATGCTCTCCAAGAACATAGCGCTCTGGGAAAAATCCCACCAAGTGACAGGGCCCTGCATCTGTTCCTTTACTGGAATCACCTCAGCAGGTGGGACCCGTGACCACTTCAAAGCTGGAGGGCTAAATTCACACAGTCTGTCCCTTCTTTGTTAAAGAAGTGAACCTCCATCACTTGCCATTTAGGAAAAAAGTAATCACTTGCAATTTGCCATTTACGGTTTTTGCAGAAAATATTTTCAACAGTGCATTGTTTCCACTGGGATATGTAGCGTATAAACTACCCTGAGAGAACGGACGTGAGGTGGGGTATGAGGTGAATCGCCAAGAGGCAGAATCTGCGAATCAATTAGGCTGGAAAAGACCTTTGCGACCATCGAGTCCAACCTATGACCGAACACCACCTCGTCAGCAGACCATGGCACCGAGTGCCACGTCCCTAAACGCCTCCAGGGACGGCGGCTCCACCAAGTCCCCGGGCGGCCCGTTCCAAAGTCCAGCCGCCTTTTCTGTGAGGAAATTCTTCCTAATGTCCAACCTAAACCTCCCCTGGCGCAGCTTGAGGCTACGTCCTCTTATCCTGTCGCTGGCTGCCCGGGAGAAGGGGCCGAGCCGCACTTCGCTACACCCTCCTTTCCAGTAGTTCTAAAGAGCGACAAGGTCCCCCCTGAGCCTCCTTTTCCCCAGGCTAAACACCCCCAGCTCCCTCAGCTGCTCTGCACGGGACCTGCGCCGCCGCCCCTTCCCCACGCCCGNCCCGACGGCGGAAAAGGGGAGGGGAAGGAGGGAAACCGCTGCCGCTGCTGCCGCCGTCGCCACTACTGGGATGCCATGGCTGAGCACACGCCGCCCCGGCGGCTCACTTCCGCCACAGGCGCCGCCGTCCCGCTTCCGCCTCCGGGACGCAGCCAAACGCGGCAGGTGACGCCGCCAGCGGCGGCGATTGATTCTACGGCTCACGCGGCGGCCACGGCGAGAAGAACGGCGCGGGCGGGCCGGGTTTCTCCGGGCGAGGGCGGTGCGGGCTCGATCCGGTGGAGACGGGCACTTCCCCGGAATAGAGCCATAAAATCGTGGGGTCATAGGATCGTCAAGGCTGGAAGAGACCTTTGAGATCATCCATTCCTACCGTCGGTGCAGCACTGCCGCTGTAACTCCTAAACCACTAAACCAGACGAACAGTTTCGGTCAAAACTTGTCGCTCTGCAGTGGGACTGAGATTTCGGGGCTTGAAGTTGTTAACCAAGTAATGCCCGGGATTGGGCAGCTTGGTGGGTCTGGAGCCTTAACCATTGAACAGGTGCCCTACGCACTAGAGTGGGTCAGGTGTGTTGTGTGTTTGGTTCTGCCAAAAATACAAGTTTCTGGGAAATACAGGAAAACAAGATTTTTTTCCTTATGTGCTGTTGTTAAGACACATTACTTAATATTTGTAGGAAATTATTAGGAGAAGAAGTTGGTTCATCCCACTGCCATTTTCCCCAGGCAGCACTTACTTCAGAGCAAGTTGGTGTTTTTTCTGTTAGATACCAATTCACAGGAAAAAAAGCATGCGGCACCTTTTCTTCTTCCCACTAGAATCAGTAATTATAGCAAATCAGCATGAAGGTGGCATCATTCAGGTGTAACTATATACACGCGAAGGTAGGTGACCCACCGAGGCATATGGCATGTCACTGCTGCTGAGACTGCATGTACACAAGGCCAGCAGGTCTTCAGCAGCACCTCCCCGCAGCTGCTGTGGTGATAAAGCAGTAGAAGGCATTAGTGTTTTTACAAAATAAACCATAAATACTACTTCAGTGTATCAGAGGGATGTTATTATACTTGCAGACTGCATGAACAGCCGTTTCTCAAACCGCTTGCACTGTTGATGGTCAGGGACATTGGCGAGCTGACTCTCACAGCCGTGTTTGTTTTCATTGTAAGTCAAAACAGAAATATGCCTAATAAGTTCACTGCATCTGCTTGGCTGTTCCATGCACACTGCCTGGCAGTAGCACGGCACTAATTGCTGACATTTGTGAGTCTGCAGGCAGTTGTCTTTTCATTCTAGGGATGATTCAGAAACTGGTGCAGTGTATTTTCTTTGATACTTTCTTCAGTGATCCCTTTCAAAGCCCTGCGCTTACTACGGCAACTGAAAGGCAAAACTATGACTACTGAAGTATCTCCTTTTATATCATGTGCCAGTTTGTATTTTGCAGTTGTTTTTTGTGCCTGGACATGATGGCAGATAATGTGTGCTAGAAGTGCTGTACAGATAGGGGCTCCAACTGCGAGTGGAGCCAGCCCATTCAGGGTCAAACGCACCCACGCATGCTGGCTATGACACAGTGCTCCTTTTCATCTTCTCCAGTGAAACGAGCTGCCACGAGCTACAGAGATCTCCTAAGGCAAATGGCTTTCTATCTTTGTTTCAGAGATCGACATTTCCATTTTTTTTTTCAGTTTCCAGTGTCATGTCACCAGGTGGAGGGAGGTGATTCTCTCCCTCTGCTCAGCTCTTGTGGGACCCCACCTGGAGTAGTATATCTGGCTCAGGGGTCCCCAACAGATGAAGGACATGGAACTGCTGGAGTGAGTCCAGAGGAGGGTCATGAACATGATCAGAGGGCTGGAGAACCTGTTCTACAGGAGAACAGGTGAAAGAATTGGGATTGTTCACCCTGAAGAAGAGAGGGCTCCAGGGAGAGCTTGTAGCACCTTCCAGTACATAAAGGGGACCTACAAGAAAGATGGGGAGACTCTAATTACAAGGGCATGTAGTGGCAGGACAAGGGGGAATGACTTTAAACTTGAAAGACGGTTGGTTTAGATTAGATATTAGTAGGAAATTCTTTACTGTGAGGGTGGTGAAGCACTGGGACAGGTTGTCCAGAGCGGCTGTGGATGCCCCAACCCTGGAAGTGTCCAGGGCCAGGTTGGATGGAGCTTTGAGCAACCTGGTCTAATGGAATATGTTCCTGCCCATGGCAGGGGGGCTGGAAACAGATGCTCTTTAAGGTCCCTTCCAACCTAAGCCATTCCATGATTCTATGATCTTCCATATAATTTTTGACCATTTTCTCCATGTTGAAGATTGTTGTGTACAAACCAGCAGGTAGATTCCCTGAGTTCTGGAGGCACCTTCAGTAGGCTACAGTAGTTTCAGAGTTATCTGTTTCAGTAACTGAGTGCTGGGGACTCATTTCTGTGTGAAAAGGCATAAACGGTGCAGTTGCAAGCCAAGAGAGGACAGGACAAAAAACTTTCTGCCATTTCATGATTCTGAGTTGCTTAATGCTTGGCTTTAATCTATCCATTACCTCTTGAAAGCCGATAGACCCTGCTTAAAGACTATAAATGAAACAAATGCTTCGTGTCCTGAAAACTTCATCCCTGCAGGCACACAGCACTCACTGATCTATGGAGTTATAACCCCCTTGGTTATAAAAGTGAGATCTGCAGAGAAAGAAGAAGTGGTGAATGACCTTAGAAACTAGGGTAACAGAAATGGCGAAGTAATGCAAAGTGCAAAATAAGGACTAATTACAACATCTTCTGTGCTTTTAGGTGAAAACTAAAGGAGGGTAAAGTGAGCTCTGGGACGTATTAGTTGACCCACCAATGTGCTGTGGCTGCAAGGAAAGCAAATGTAACCCCAAGGTGCATCAAGTAGGATATTTTCAGTGGTTCACATGGCAAGTTTCATTGACCCTTGAGTATAATGTAATTTCAAGTATGAAATACAGTTCTGGTCACTTCAGTACAGTAAAGATGAATCCAATTGAAACCAAGACCCTTGTGTAAACAGGGTAATTAAGGGGAGCGAAGCATCCTTTCAATCGCAGGTAATTAAAAAGAAACTGGCTTGTTTAACTAAGCAAAACAATGCTTGGGAGGGGTTCTTGTTTCCATCTGTAAGCAAAATGGAAGAGTGAAAATAGAAAAAAAGAAAAGGAACTACTGTTTATGTGAAAGAACATTACTGGTAAAAGAACATTTCGTGTAAAGTGGCTGTAAATAAATGTAGATTGGAAATTAAAAGGTTTTTGCTCAACAGTACAGCTTGTGAAAAGCTTCTCCACAGGAATCAGGAGGGATGAAAAACTGGAATCAGTTCTTAGATGAGTTTGGTTCGCTTGTGAAAGGGATTTTACAATGCAGTTCCCTGTAGTAGCAAGGGACTGGTTCCTGTGGCCTTGCATTAATTCTCTGCTATTGAGGTTCTTCACTTTGCACCTCAAGCATCTGGGACTAGCCGCTGTCAGAGACAGACTAATGAGCTAAAAGTACCACAAGTGCGACCCAAAATAGCATTGACTGTTACTTACTTAAAATATTTTAATGCAGAAATTGTATTGAGTTCAGGGGGATTAACAGCTGTCAGGGGTGATGAATGCCCCAAACTGGTCTTAATTCTAAATGGAAAAAGCTTAAAACCTCCCAGGATGGAAAAGAATGAGAGTCACCAGTGCATGAATGCTTTCCCGTGTTGAATGGAATAAAAAGGCTGTAACAGCTTTCAAATGAATAGGCAAAAGATAGGGTGCATTTCGAGTAATTTCAGTGCTGTTATGTCAGGGATGAGCGTGCCCCAGTTGTTTGAAAGTGAAGGCAGCACCCAAAACACCGAAGGCAGAAAATAAAAAGATGTAATTGTTTTCCTTATCTACAGCAGATAATAATTTGAAGTGCTCAGAATCTTCTCCGATTAATTTCAGGGGGATGCATAGGTGAAGTCCGTCCTCTGTTATCTTGTTTTCTTTTCAGGGGACAAATCAGTGATGAGTACGTGATTTCTTCCATTATGCTTGTTCACGCAGGCGAGCAGGTGTAGATGGCTTGTGAGGGAGGAAGGATCGCTGAGGAATAGAGCCAAAACGATGCTACCCGTAGGTGGCAGCAGTAACTGCGGCTGGTGCTGCCTGTCAGTGCCGCTCCAATTCAGCCTTGGGACCCAGACAAGGTTTAAACCAATTGACCCGATCCTCTGCGTCGCTAAACAGCCATTCCAGAGATCTTAAAATGGGGTCATGCACCGAACTCCTCGCAGAAACCACCAGCAGAGTGCATCTCCCTGGAAGCTGGTTCAATTGCCAGAAATAACCCTGCTGTGATTTCTTGAAGGAAGGAGGTATACTATTTATTCAAGTGCTATGGTTGACAGCAGTAAGAAATGGCATTTATATTAGAATATTAAATCCTGCTATGTTCTCATCGGATGAGTTTTTCGTGTAGAATGAACAGATAAATACCATCTGTGTTTAAAGCTATCAAAATGGAGTGCCATGACAATGGAGGACAATTTGGACCAATATCCCTTCCTGCTAACCCAAGAATTACCTTGTATACAAAATATTTATGTATTCACCACCTTTGACTGAATAAAGGCAGGAAGAATTGTTGTCCTGACGTGGAGGGGCAGCTGCTGCTTCTGACTGCTGTATGCAGGAATAAAGAAGCGAGGGAGGAGATCATCCACAGGAGTTTCTTATTTTTTATCTTTACATGCTGGGAATCATATAAGTTGCAAATAAGAATTTCACATCCCCACAACCCCCCTGGTCTTACTTCTTTCTTAAAGGAGTCCTGCAGTGGGATTGGGATTGCCAGGCAGGACTTTCTGTGCTGCATTTTAATTGCTCCTCAGAGATCTGGTTCATGCTGCCAGAAGATTTGGAAAAAAATATAATTTCCAGGCAAGTGAAAAGGGAAGGAGTAGATTGGAATTTGAGGCTCATCTCTACTGGTGGAACCTTTCCTCCCTAAGGATTATGGTGTGTTGGCTTTTTAACTTTTTGGAAATGCATCTATTATTTACAGTTTTTCCAAGGTATCTCCGTCAGGGCAGTGCAAATATACAAGACGAAGTCAGTAGCCTATGTGTGCTTTTTAAGAAGGGCATGATATGCTGTGAAGAGAATTAGGATCAGGAGCCATGTGATGGTGTGTGCAAGGATGCAAGAGCAATCCGGGTGTGTTGCCAGCAGTTTTAAAGTTTTACCACTGTCATATGAGGACAGTAATACTGCCTCTGGTGTAGCAGGCATTGTGTGCAGTGCAGGAAGTGTGGGTTTGAGGGAAGATTTTAAGGAGGAGGCAGAGTAGAGGCTTTGTGGAGTAATCCAGAGGTGTCTTCCAGGTGTAAATGTGCAAAAGAAAGATTACAAGAGTTAGTACTAGGTAAAAATGTCCATAGAGGGGACAAACATGAACTTAAAGTGGTGAAAGAAGGACAGAAGAGATGAGCATGGAGGTTTGAAAAACAGGCTGAGAATATGTTGTGAATATATGACAGACCCAGAGCTGAAGCTGTGCCGACTCTGTGTGACGCAGCTGGGAGAGCAATGGGGAAAGACACTAAAGGGGGCTGGAGGAACCCACATATGGGCCAGGGGACTGATGGTAGCAGTGACATTTTGTACTGGGGGGAGGAGCTAAAGTGGATGTCAGGCAAGATTTGGGTTGTCACGTAAAGAAAGGAAGAGGCAGATGTAGGGAAGGGAAATGGAGGTGAAAAGTGGACGGCCATTACTTGCTGTTCATTATCCTGTGTGACAGTTAAGCAGTGAATCAATTGTGATACCAAGCAATTGTGTAGATAATGAGTTAAGCAATGAAGCAGACAGCAAATCATTTCTGATATTAAATAAAAATGGGGAGAATCAACAGCAATATGAATCAATTATGCAGAGAACTATTACCGAAGTCAGTCGGTTAAGTAGAGAAACAGTTATACAGCAAGAGAATGAATAAATTAATTATCAAGTGGGACCATAATGCTGAAAATTAATTATGGAGAGTCTTCCTTTGTGATAAGAGGCATGTCAGAGGCAGCTTCATGCACAGAAAAAAAAATCCAAAACAAAACCACAAAAACAGGTGCAAAACTAATGAAGACACAAGTCCTGCACCAGTTATCAGACCCTTTGTGACGTCCTCTCATCCGTCTCTGGGCTAGACTAACCTGTGCTGCAATAGGTGCTGAAGCCACTGCAGAAGCAGAGCAGAGGAAGCCTGTTTCTCCACCAAGCCTTCCTTCCCTGGGAGCATGGACATGAGATAAAGGAAGTTCAGAGATGACTTTGTGGCTCTGACAGGTGGGATATAGAAGGAGCCCGTGGTCTCTGGAGTCATCTAAGCAGCACAGAGAGGCTCAGGGTTCTTCATGGCCCCCAAATTACTCAGGGTCAAGCTTTGTGTACTTTCTACCAAAGAGGCTGAAAGCTGGATTCTCCTCTGCCTTGCATTGGTTTCCACCTCTAAAAAATAGGTGTTGACCATCAGCAGAGAAATGTTTCCATTTTGTCAGCTGTCACTACAGTTACAGCTGGATGAGAAACAACCGACCTTTTGGATACTACACTCCCTGATAGTGTCAAGTGGAAGGATTCTGCTTCAAGAGACAGCTGTCTTACTTTAAACAGATAAAAATGCAAGGCAAGACCCCAAGGCGGTGGAAAACAAATTTCCAAGTCTTCATTCTTGTGGTGTCAATGAAATATACTGATTTAGACAGGGGACACAATATGCTGTATCATTTTTTCTTTAAAAAAAAAAAAAAAAGGCTAAATAAGCTAAACCCCAAAAACCCTGAAAGAAAGGAATCTGTAACATTTTTGAGAGAACAAAATGTTTTACCAATTAAACACTCAAAACCTTTACCTAGACAACACTTCCGTCTAATCCTGTGATAGATTGGCTTGACTTCTGGATCCAACCAAGAAGAAATGCTGCACTAGATTGTTCCAACTATTATCTGTTCCAAGTCTAGTTGGATTCTTAAGATGGCTGGCAAAAAGCCACTCTTGCTGCTCCCATTCCCCTGCCCCACCAAGGCTGAGGTTGCTATTTCTCACTACAGCTCAGAAGAGGAATAGTGAAAAGGTCTGTCTTGCTGTAACCAAACCTCTAGCTTCCCCTTTGGCCAACGCTGCAATGCAAGCACAGAATATTCAGGTCTAAAACATGTTTTTCACACAAACAAGTCAAGATACAGGTTCAAGTGAAGTAATTATTGTTTTTTCCAACAAGGTTTGGTGTCATAGTTGTTGGTTAGAGAGATAAAGTTATATGGTATGTTCTGATGATAATAATATAAACATGGTAATAGCTATTCATATGTTTTTAGCAAAAGTATTGTGAAACTAGTAACAGAAACTTCTTAATACATTAGCCAATACTGTTAAAAAGCATAATAAAGAAATATGTGAAATAGAAAAATACAACATAAAAGTAAGTTTAAAGGAAAATGGGATCTGCTGGAGCAGAAGCAGACTGATGTGGCTGGATACGATACCACCCTATTTCTGTTCAGCCATGTTAAAAATCCTGTAAACTCCTATTCTCGTCTGAAATAGAGAATGTTAGCTCCAGCTCTTGATAGTTGCTCCTGTCTGTGGCTTTCTGTCACCCTTTCTGTGCAGCACATCAGAATCAAACCTGGCACACACAATCGGTACTAATTGCACAGGGTTATGTCTAAGGCGATGTGACGAGACCTTTATGCTGAGGCTCAGGGCTGCTGAAGTTAGCACCGCTTTTATAAGCCCCCAGCCTTGCAACTGGGCATTATGCAGGTACAGTATGCACATGAATAGAAAATACATATTTCTGCATGGAAAATATGCAGGAATTATAAAGGCAAGAGATGCAATTTCAGCTGCATTAGTCTGCAGCTTGTACTGGAGGATTAGGCCGGGGCAAAGCTGCCAGTTACAACTAAACACTTCCTCTCTTTTTTCCTTTAAGGTATGAGATATAATCAATATTAATCAGTTATTCACACAGATGCCTTTTGTTGGTCTTTGCACCTACATATATAATTTTCGTCAGGCTTCTAGGTTTTTTAAAGGTTCCTGCAGACTTATCCATATTTTCATTTCAGCTAAAATTTCAATTTTAAGGAGTAGGGCAAACCTGTGGCATGCTCTGTGCAAAATGGCTCAAACTGGGTGTTTGCTTTCAAAACAGGCTTTCAACACCATTAGCTTGTTTCTTTTACTGCCACTTTCTTTCCAGACATCTCCCTCCTAGAATTGTCTTTTATTAGAACTGTGGAGTTTGTTTGGCTGAATTTAATATCATGTGATTGGTTTAGTGCTATGTTAGTGTTAAACCTTGTTTCTTAGCCCAAGGGATATTTTGAGATGCTTAAAACTAAAAATTATGTATACACCTCAAGACAAGGATGCAAAAGCCCTAAATGTCTGCCATCAGAATCTGAGTTATAGAGATGACCAACACTGTAGGTCACACTGTCATTCTTTGGCAACATTGATCAGTGCTCAAAGAGTTTTAAAGCTGTACATAGAGGGAGGACTATTTGCCAACACGAATCAGAAGAAAAACTCACAATCTTGTTTACAAAAACATAGGCAAAGGGGAATAAACAACCTTGTTTCCTTCCATGTAACTCTTGTGGGAAGAGTGGGGTTTTTACCCCTTGGCAACAAGCAATATTTTTAGCTGTAGTTGCAATTTAGGAAATTGCTTCCCTTACCTTAACTTTCACCTGCCTCCTAGCAGCCTCCAGTATTTGCAGATGTCTTTCGTACATCTAGACTAGAGGCTGGCTCTGAACCCAAGGCTCTGTGGTTGATAATTATTAATATATTGCAGGATACTGTTAAGTGTACCCTCTTGTTGGATCCAAATGATTCTTTTTGCCTCCATGGAAAAATGCAAACTGTAGTCTGGAGATGAAGAGTTTTCTTTTGTGTAATACTCGATAGGAACTGTAGATTGACTGAGATGGTTATGGAAATGTTTTCTGGACAGCTGCAATGCTTCAATTCAGAAAACTTTAGCTCCTAGGCAGATGCCTGTTAGCTGACGCTCAAGACCCATAAAGACATGGCCAACCCAATGGCCTCGAGGACATGGAAACTCCTTCTGAGCCTGAAAGCATTATTTATTTAGGGATCACCAATGACTCTACAAACTCTGAGAAACGCCGATGAGGTCTGTGATGTACTTTCTGAAATGTCAGTTGCCTGTGTAGAAGTCACACAGACTTAGTGAGGGCTCAGAGAACACAGTCCGTCCAAGGAATGGTGCATAGGCAAGACAGATGCAAGCATAAGTTGCTTAAAATACCCTAGATGTTACCTAATGCTTTGTTTCTTCTAATCATGACTTAAATATGAGACCTGGTCATAGACTCCCTGGGGAGGTGACATAAATGCCAGAAACTGACTGTGTGTCTAGGCTGAAACAGGTTGCTCTATAGAGCACTGTAGACTCATCCAAAAATAGGGAATGTTCCCCTCTACAGCTGACATAAAGAGTGATCTCTGCTGGGGTGCACTTGGAGTGACTCACAGGATACAATTAACTTTATAACCATAAAAATTACATAAAATAAATGCCTGTGTATTTGGAAAAAACATTAAAATGTCAAGATCACCTAGAGCTTTCCTAAAATAAATATTGTGAGGCCGAAAGGCCTGGAAGTAGACATCTTTAACTTGTGAAAGATAGCTGGTTAACTACTCAGAAAGAGAAAGGAAACTACCAGCTAAAAGTTAACCCCCATTTCTTTAGGATTCTGCTAGACCGCAATTCTTTTTAAATAAAATGCAAATCACTCAGAAAACACAACTTCACCCCTTAACTGCAAGATATTATGAATTAATATTGTGGCTGGAAGAAGTAACGTTTCCTCTTGTTGCTGACCAGTAGTCTTGGTTATAACATTTTGTAGCATTTCCAGATGGAAGAAAGCAGTCCAATAAAAGATTTTGCATCAGTAAGGTCAATTGGGGACATAACTGTGCGTGAAACATGTTGCATTGTTGGCAATATGTGAAAAGAGATTACAGTTCTTGGTGCCTAGTCTTTTTGAGATAGGTCCTGCTTGTGTGGAAACCTTTCTCCCCTGCATTTAAGTGTCAAATTTCATTGCATGAAAAAAAAAAAGAGTACACACCGTAACAGATGGCAAAACTGCCACTGAATAATTTTTAATAATAGCAGAAAGCTAATTGCTTGTCAGCAGAAAATACCTTTTCCAAAATTGGCCAAAACCCTACAGAATATCCGTGTTGATGCTGTAAGGTTCAAGCCGGTTGATTCTGTAAAAATCTGACAAAAGTAGTCTTTGCATTCATCTAAATACATTTAGGTATGGTACAGCTGCTGAAATGAGTATCTAATTGATGTGAAATGCTACTGGAGTGACAGAAGGAAAAAACAGATTTTAAAAAGATGAAATTACTTCAGTTATGACTTGGCTATCGGATGAAGCAAGGTACTCTGGCTTTTGGAAGAGATTTGTATGAGTTTATCCACGCTGAAGACTTTCATTTTACATCTTTTTATTAAGAATATTATGTAGATATGTACTCTGCCTGCTAAACATTAATGAATACCCTTTTTGGCACTGCTGTGAGAAATGGCAATATTATTAATATTCCTGTATTGCAGATGTAAAGCCCCTAAATTATAGTTGCTGACTTTTATGCATATATTTTCATCGACAAGGAAAATCCCCTACAATTCAGTAGGACAAGTAGAAACTCATTATACATTTAAGTTATCTCACTATTGTTAAGGTTACAGTGAATGTCTGAAGTTTGACGCTTTTTGCTTTATATGCTTTTCTCCTGAAGGAATGGCAAATGATGTATGTGCATTTTTTAAACAAAACAGGGTAAAAAGTTACTTTATATTTAGAACAAAGATACCCTAAATACTGCTCCTAAGGAAGATCACTCAATGGGCAATGCCTGACAAAACTAGTTGGTCCAAATGACTAAATCATTGCATTTTTCCGGACTACAATGCTGTGTTCACAAACAACATTGCGCAGAAGGGGATTTAAAACTTTCGGCAGAACTAGTTCCATGAAGTATTTAGATTTTTTGTGTAACTCTAATCCAAATAAACACTTTGAAATGCAACAGAAGCTAATAGCCATCATTCCTGTCTTAGGAGAGACCCTAACCTAGTAAGGACCCAGCATTTTTTGTTATATCTTTACTTTCCTGCAGCTGTTGATGGGAAAATTATCTCAATATCTTCTATCCACTGTTAGTCTTGTTCTTCTTATTCGATATAATATTGAAGACATGAATAGCTGGAAGAATAGATGTAATTTATTGATTGATAGGAACACAGAAAATCAGGGGAATCTCACACGCACTGATACCACCCGTCTTTGCTGTGTCAAGAAAGCCACTTGAAATCTGAAGGCCTTCCATGGAGTTTACATCTGGCCTTTAGGCTCTGGAACTCATCGAGTTCTCAAACTCTGACAGACATCCTATCTGTTGACTCTATGGGTTCAGTATAAAGACCCTCATTTTTCTGTGAACAGGACTGTGCTGGGGGAAGAATCTCACTGATATAGAAATGTGATTCCAGCTTTTCATTTGCCAAGTGTATTTTTAACTATTTATTTTTGAGTGGCTGCTCTGCACTTTGCTTTAGTGTTATTTTTATAAAGATAATTTGTAGCTGTGTAAAAGGTGCTGAGGATGCACTTCCAGAACCCTTTTGTACATATGCAAAAATAATGAATAAATAAAAAAATGCTGCTTTCACATGACCTCATCAAGAGCAAAGCCAAATTCTAGCGGGAGAAAGCCAGCTGAGCAGAATTTTCCAAGTGCCCGTATTACAACATTATTTCTATTCCCATTGCATCTCAGGGCCCTAGTCACAGACGGGGACATTACGATGCTAAGTGCCACACAAAAATAAAAAGGATGTCTTTGTTCCAAGGGGCTTTTATAACAGCAGTGGTCGAAACAGAGCAACGCCTGTCAGTAAGACTCAGGAACATTTTTCTGAGTGTGGAAGTGAGTATCAGCAGTTTCTTTTTATGCTGGCTCGAGGACAGATGGGGTAGGTGTGATGACATCTGAAGTTCCATTTCAGATGCCGTGTACAAACTCATAAATGCTTCAGAAGAACCAAGCTGTACACTTGCTGTACTTTGAAGAGGTAAGTTAAAAACCAAATGCTAATCAGCCAGCTATGCAGAGATGAAGTGGGGACAGTCAGCTCAGGTTTTCAAGTCAGCATTGCTGAGGCATTTGCTTATGTACACACTTGTGATCTTGTTTTCTGTGTCTACAACCATCTGAAATTTTGCATAGCTGCAGACTGAACATCTGCATAAATCTGAATGAAAGATTTAAAAAACAAATAAGAAGATTATGCAGCAAAACCACATCTTTGTTGCAGCATTTTGGAGCTCAGACACAAAAAATCAGACACATTATATGAAACTAACAGTACAAAATTCTGTTTTCAATACGTATAATCCATCTGGACATTAACGTTTATCACCTTTATCTTCAGGTTTGAGCTGAAGGCTGCATACTACTAGGAACAAGGAAATCATTATGAATTTTTAGGCTAGTACTGAAGACACTGTATAGTTCTAATAAATGGACAGTGAGGACACTTGTTTGTGGAGGTGAAGGCAAATGGACTCATCTCTCAAATCTCACAGTTGTGGTGATACATTGCTGAAGGCCCAAGGTTTCACTAGCCTGAAAGTGACAGCTGTGCTTTCATTGAGAGAAAAGGATTTTAGCTCTTGGATCCCTGTGGCAAGTGACAGTCCCCAAATTTGCAGGAGTGCAGGAGACTTCAGGGTCCTGCACACTGAACTTTTCTTCATGCAGTCATGGCTTGGCCCTGCCTGCATCTCTAGTCTTTTGGGATACCGTTCTAGGCTGTGATTGTGCCGTGCCACGTGCCCTTCCTTGTGTACGCACATGAAGTTAGAGAAATGCACGTGACCTGAGGCTGCACCAGAGGAAAGCAAGCCCACCTCTTCTTTATCAAACAGAAAAATAATCTCTTATAGGGTGATTTTACATATTGATTTTCCCTTTGCAAGAAGCATACATTTTTGAAACTACACACAGACATGTCCTGCTTTCTTTATCTCTTATGACTTTGGGGGAGTAACATTAACAGAGAGGCAGAGAAGTGAATCTAGGATCTGGGAAACTTGAGAGTAGGGAAGAACTAGAAAGGGAATTGCAGCTTTAAATGGCTGCCTCTTCTCTTTTCATTATAGCACCTAGAGTCCTGGGTGGTATTGGGCCCCATTTCCAGAAAGTACAACTATGCAAGTACAAAATGCAAGACAGTTTACATAAAATCTCAATTTTTACCTGACTGGGTAAAATGGAAATATTTTTGGATTGACCAGAATGAGAATGTTTTTGTTCAACTGAATCAAAGCATTTCATGCTAGATCAGAACATATCTGAGCTGCCAGTACTGATGTTCTGCATCAGCCAGTTTATCTCTAGATCAAGATCTTTGCCTAGATTAAACCCTGGTACAATACCATAATGTGCCTGTAGACTGCACCAGCCCTGACAAGTTTGTTAGCTGGAGCATGTTTGGGGGCAAGGGGATGAGGGGAAGGGGAGCCCTGGGCAGTTCAGCTGGGCACTGTTCCTTTTGGGGAGTGTTGAAACTTTTCAGTGAAATTAAAATGCGGCTGGAATTGGCTTTTTGAATGCTGGAAGTGCAGCTGGGAAGTCACTGGTGGGTTAAAACTGCAGATGAAAAGCCGTGGGCACTTGCAGCAATTAAGCAGTCTGGAGTCTTCCAGAGAATGAGCAAAAAACCACACATTTTAAATACAGTGAAAATATCAGGCAAATATATCTCTGCAGCTTTTTCCTGGCACTTTATTTCATCAACCAGCTAGTAATATTAGTGTTCATATCCTATATATACATTTTTCCCAATGATTTTTCTTTAAGAAGAGGTCATGTTTAAAAATCATATTTAAAATGAATAACTCAGAAGCCAATATCAGCAGGCCCCTATTTCAGGGTGTCAATTAGATGGCTCGTTTTCCACTGCTGAGTGGTTGACAATATGCAGTTAAATTATAACAATAGGCAGTTAAAATCACTACTAGCCTCCTTTGCTTCTTCTTCCATTAGCTTCTATTGTCTTTAACATAAGCCCTGGTAACTTTTCCACTGATTTGAATAAATAATAATTACAATTCAGTTATCTTTGTTATAGCATTGCCTAATTAGTCTCTGTAGCTGACTTAAGGTGTTAAATCATGAAGATAGAAATGAAGTAAATATAGGATAAACAAAATCCTCTTACGAAACATTGTCTCTAAAACATTATAGAAATGTTTCTCAAGGAGCTCTGGAAAAAAAAATTAAAAAGCATTGTAACTTATTTTCCTGGACAACTACCAACTCTTAATTTGTTGACATTTTTATTTTGCTCCCTTGGGTCTCAAGTGGAAGATGGACAATGTCTTGAAATGTAGGTAACATTTTTATCTTTAAGTAATCTTCTCCTAGGAATGATGCTGCATGCATAAAACATCCAACATCCAACAGACCAAACTAACCTCTTCTATGAGTGTATTAAAGTCAGTGGAATTACACACAAATGAATTTGGCCCAATGAAGTATTCTGGAGAACAGAGTGAAGCCTATCAGATTACATACAAGAAAATAGAATACCAGAGCTGCACAGTTGGACAATTTAATTCTATTTTCATTTCGGCATGAAAGCTTCTTGCTTGCTAGTTTCTGTTCTGCGTAGCTTTTTATACGACAGCCATCGCCACAAGATCTGAGTACCTTCCAATAATGCATTAAATAGTGTGACTAACATCTGGTCCAAGTTTGTTTTCTCATCTTCTCTAATGCTCTGGGAAGTTCTGTTTATAATAGTTATCATGAGGAAAGGCATTTGTCCCTTAAGACACTAAAGAAGAGAAGCAGCATTTTTTACACAGATAATCAAATACTTAGGGGAAAACACACTTCTTTTCTACAATTCAGAAATACAGCCTTATATGTTTAGAAAGTACTTTCCACAGATGTCTCAGGAAGAACACTATGCAACACTAATGCATTCCTAATGCCCTCTGTACACAGAATTATGTCAAGGCAAAATCTTGGGAGAAGAAGCTGTGTTGCCAAGTTGGTAGGAATCAAAGTGGCTCACATCCTTGTGGAAGATGCTTGGCCATTTCTGAGACTGGCAAGCTGAGAGCAGAGCAGGAGGGGAGAGTTTAAGGCTTGAATCATGGCTGATCTAGGGCCAGCTGGAGTAGACAGCAGGAGTCTTCACATGGTTCCTCCTTCTCCATAATGGGAAGGAGTTTAGTAAAACATTCACACAAATGAAATCAGAAATAAAGAAGAACTTGGGATTTGAGCAATCCCCTTACGGATGAGCAGTGTACTTTGCTCATGACACAAAAAGAAATCTTTAAAAAAATGAAAAAGAAAGATGAAGAAATGATCAGAGAGAGCAGAAATACCATGTTGCACGAAGTGGCTTAAAGCCATGCATGCATTCAAACCCCAGGCTCAGTTCTTTTGATACATCAAACAGATAAATCACGCTGTTGTTTGGTCATCTACATTTGAATCTTATCCTTCGAATTCAGATGAATCTTAGCATCTTAGTTACTCCCTAATTTGAATTCAATTGAGTAACATCTGTGCTGAGAAGCTAATTGCACAGATTTTTCAGTGGTCTTTATATGAAGTATTTCCTCTTTTCCATTTAAGAAATGAGGCTTTTGTTAGCTCTGCAGATAACCATGGTTCAAATTCATGCCTATCATTAGCATCTTCTTTCTATTTGTTGTTTTTCCATCAGGTGTTTATGTGAGTTTGATTCCATCTTCTTACATAGGAATGCAAGATAACAACCCCCAGTTTCTGTTCCAGCTCTTTCATCACAAACTGCCTCTCCCTGCAGTGTAGGTGCTCCTGCAAGTCCCGTCTCTGTTTCTGTAGAAGTTTCTGTTGCCTTTAGGTTCCATGTGATATGATTTTTTTCAGTAAGATTTTTAAAAAACACTAATTTAAACAAAAATTAAAGGTAAAGCTGGGAATCTGAAATACAAGATAAAGTTGCCTCCAGACTAATCTATCTTGGAAGTGTGTCTGGGTATGATTCATACCACTTCGATGAACTGACTTCTTAGAGGGTGAATCAATACAAGTTTTTTCATCAGGCAGTTCATACTGAATAATTGATGGCTCTGAAGGCCTATGGGTGTGTTCTGCTAGCAGGCAGGATCGGTCCAGCTTCTGAGAAGTTGGTCAGGGGGTCAGGAATATTGGTGACACAAAGAAATGGAAGCTGATGGGATAACATGAAGTTAACGACAGCAATGGCTTTCTGCCTAGTGCTGAAAAGAAACTGTAAGCTCACCTCAGTTACACTACTGGAACTCCAAAGATGCCACAGAGCACAGAAACTTGCCAGTGACTGGAATCTTGCAGTCAGTAATTTCAAATGATATGTGAAATGTAGTTCAGAGAAGCTGTGATTCATTTCAATAGATCCCATACCTTTGAATCCTGTATTTTATCACTGAACCCAAACAAAAGACCAATCTTTGTAGACATTTGTGATAACTGCTATAAATGTTGCGTTAAAATGACGCAGAATCCGCTGTTTGGTAACATGAATCTCCTCCTCTTCACTCCCTAGAGAGCTGCAAACACAGAGTAACACCCAGCTCAAACTTCCTCACTTTTAGCTTGGTGTGTTTTTCCTGTTTATAATTCTTTCATTTTTGTCAGAAAAATACGTTCTTCTCCTTTCTCTAAGAATTGTATTGATTATATGTTCTAGAAATAAAGAGCCATTGTTGCATCCTGCATTGTTTTTGTCTGGGAGTTTGCTGGTAAATGAACCAGACCGAATTCTTAAAATAAACTGAATTCAAAAGTATAGAGCTAAAGACAGGAGCATTTCAAGAAACAATTAAAACCCATTTTGAAAATGCAAAGACATAAAAATATACAAAGCAGCCAGTCTAAATTGGCTTTGATCCCCTATGCTCCAGCATTGGTTTTTGATCTGTGGCTTTTCAGTGAGGTAGAAGAAAGTTTTTATCAAAAATATTCCTATCATTTAGGCACTGTAATAACCTGCAATCTACAAGCTTCCAGGTCTCGCAGAGGTTAGGTAACCGCCTTTTGTTCAGCTCCTCATTCTCTATCATTTTAATTCTAAGCACCTAAGACAGAATGCCACAGAAATCTATGGGTTGATTTCTATTTGAGCTGATTTAGACAATGCTAAGTGCTGCAAATGTGTCTATTACTATCTTTAATGATCTCCATAATGAGCAGGGGCATATCAGTGATTTACACCTCTTCTGTTACCATAATCCACACTAATAAAGAACTCCAAGATCATCTCCATCTCTTGTCAAAAGCATTTTGTTTTCACACTTTCCATATAAAATTTGTTGGTGATTTGTAAAATGCAAATGAGCTGCGGCCAGGTAGATAGATTTATCTTACCATAATATTATAAGTTTACTTAATCATTTTATTGTATGAACTATGAAGATTGCTGCTGCTGTGGAAACAGCAGAAGGCTGCAAGAATGCACAAAGGCAGTCAGCACCTGTGGAAAGTAAAGATGCTTTGTATTGCTGCTTTAGTCTTAAGGGGGGAAAAAAGGAATGATCTAAAAAATCCCCCAAAGACTCATTAAGAAGGATTCCATTTGCACATTAGTGTATTGTGCTAAATTTACTTACTAATTTTTATGTCAACAGCGACCAGTACTAATGAAAAGCTTATGCAACACCAGCGAATTTAGTAAAATAAAAATACAAATAAAAAAAAAATCTTAAAGAGTTAGATTACACCAAACTGTAATTACTAATTCAAGATTACACAAGACTGCAATTAACAGTGCAGTGTTAGAAACACTATCAAAAGGCAACTGATGACACATTTACAGTATACACAAACACCATTGCTAGCAAAGTTTTGATACCATATGTTTTTTTTCCTTTTGCTAGTAGTTCAAAAGGCTTAGGTAAACTGAATGCCAATAGGGAAATCTAGCCAAGTTAATGCTATCTACTGTGTCCCAGTTCAAGACAGGTTTTAACATGCTGTTTAAACTCACCTCTTCCTAAAAATAAATTTCCTAAACATGTGCTTGACAGTAGCATGTGCTAAGACCCCATTTCTTACAGCAGCACATGCATGAATATTTTTCTGGCTTAGAGCCACAAGGATACGATCCTCATTTTAAACCCCTTCCGAGCAAGGCAAATAAGAATTCAGAGTCACCTCACTAACAGGAATCTTATAATGTAAACCATACTTCTCTCCAAAACAGGTCCAATAAAAGGAGGACAGTTTTATTCACCTGTAGTCAGGCCCAATGGAGAGACTACTGTGAAGATTCAGGGCTGATCTGGTTCTACAAAATTGTAAATTCCCTGTCTTTTATGGACCTTTTAATTGGATTTTAGAAAGATGGCAAGGCATACCAGTCTTAACAGGAAGTTACTGATTATGTAAGCTGAACAACTAATTAGAAGCATAAGAGGAGCTCATCAAAGTAAAGACAGCTGGAGGCCAATGGCAGGATTACCTAATGTAGCAGACTGTGCAAACCCCAAATTCAAGCAAATACTCCACAGGGAAATGCCAACCCTGACACCTTTCTAGGTTCTGCTGTGGGCCTTCAATACTGCTGACCAAGGCATGGTACCATTTGCCTGAGAGAAGTGGCAGGGCATGTGAACCTATTTAGCAAAGTGACTTAGACACATAAAAAACCTCAGTGCTTAACAGGGACCATCCATGCTGCAGGAGGACTCACTCGTGAAGACTCACAGGACTCAAATCTGTCTCCATGAAGATCCAAATCTGTCTCCACCTCTTTTCCATTTCTCTTTGCAGTTTCAGGGTGAGCTGGTTGGACAGCATAGGCTTAAGGATCACCATTATCAGTAAGGTCCAGTTCTTGCGTGGGATTGGGTCAGGAAAGAGGAATACCTGTGTCAGATGGATCCCATGAGACTGCAATGTTAGTCTTTCAGAGAGGATCATGCTGTTGCAGTGCTGCCCTCACTGATTTACTGCCTCAGCTTGTACAGTACAAGTCTCTGATCCTAAATTGCATCACTTTGCATTGCAGCATTTGTATGTGTGTGTTGCTGCATCATGCTGCAGCTTTTGTGCTTGCTGTTTTCCACCACTTCTGGCTCAGAGATTGCCCCATTCTGGTGGGCAATAACGTGGTTTAGCCAATCATACCTGTGTCCATTGAGTTGTAGCTGCCTGATGCGGGTGGGGAGGCAGACATCAGAGATTTCCAGGCTTGGGAAACCTCCTTAGGTCATCATGCTAGAACAGCAGGTCCCCATAGCAAATCTAAATTACTTCTCTGCTGTCTTCTCTAAGATACTGTCCTGAGTGTTGGATTTCTAGGTTTACCATTCATGCACCCCATGGTTTATGGTAACTGGAAGTTTACTCAAGACCAGTGAGGTTCCTTTTCCAGCACCATGGAAGTTTCAGGTAGGAGCAGGACTCACCTGTGTGGCAGGCAGAGCTTCCCTTGCACGTTCTTCTGGGATCTAACAAGCTGCTCTGGGAATGCACTTTCCTATCCACCACCTTCATTCTTCACCCCTTGCTGCTGCAGCTGCAAGGGGCATTTCTTTGACTGAGTCACCTTAACATGATGATAATCTTACATGTTTATGTTTTTAAAGCATGCCGGCGTGTTTTCATTGTCATCCACTAGATGTAGGAGGCATCCTATACACTTATTCCGCTACCCACAGAAAAGAAAGGAGAAAACCCCATCAGTGCCTTCAGTAACACCAGGCACTTAACATACAGGCACATCTTGGTGTGATGCTGTGCCTGAGGACAGATGCAGTGTACAGCTTTTCACACCTGAGGAAGCTGCGTGCTCCTCCCTTGGTTTGGGGAGCACTCTTGATACACCATTTCTAATTTTTGTTCTCTCTCTATGCTAGCCTGCAGCATTCCCAGAAAGACTTCACACTGTAACAGAGCTCAGATAGATCACTGATCCTGTCTCTGTCTGTGCTCCTTGAACTTGAGCTATCATCTTTAGTTTGCAATTAAGATGCTGTAGTGGGACTAACAGCAGGAGCTTCTGGTACACTGAGCTACCGAAGCTTTTGTCAGCTTGAAAATTCAAAGGTGAAGTTGTACAGCAAAGCAACTGGAAAAAAACACTCATGAAAATCTCTTTCAACAGTCATGTGTTAACAAAACTATCTAAAGCTGAAAGAAGAAATTGCATACCTGAAGTATTTTTAACTTACTGTTTGCTATATGCGGTAGATGAATTGTTAACTGGAAAGGATTTTAAATATATCAATGACACTGCTTTGATCTGCTGTTTTTCCTTTTCTCCCTTCTGGTATTTGGTGGTGGAAATACAGGAGTTACTTGTGACTTGCCTGCAGCTAAATTAGCTATCAAATTTTTTTGCACTAACACATTGGTGGTTGGGATATCCGGATGCAGGGAGAAACATTCATTGCCGTTGTAAAGTCTGAGCAGTATTCTCTGTGCAAAAAGAATAGATCCATGGATCAAGAAGAGTTTCACTCACATCAGGAACTTAAAAGAGGCAAATATATTGCCATTCTTTGAATATACCAACACACCTACCCTCACTGTGTCCTTTAATGTTTGAGACTCTGCATGGTGGCTTTAGATTACTTTTGAAATGCAATTTTCACATTCTTGTTTGTTTTGACTGATATCTTAATACAATATAAAGTGCTTGCCAGAAACAATCCTTCTCTGTCAGACAAAGGCACCAAAGTAAATACTCCTTGATTTGTGCTTGGCAGCTGTTGAAGAAAACCCATGTCAATAGGAAATTTCTTTTACTACAGTTTTACTGAAACAATTGGTTATTAAATGAATCCTAGGTGATTCAGAGGCATGCAACTCCTACAGTGTATTTTTTATAGTAGATTTTTCCATTTATGCTTTTACCTTCACCTTGGATTTTTCCTTTAGCATAACGAATGTGGAATTTTTCAATCATTCAGAGACACAATCATGGTGGGAGCACTGAGGAGCCCTGCATCTACCTTCAAGCATACGAGTGGCTTAATCAGGGGAACCATGGAGAGCTGCAGAGAGCCGACCAGTCCCTTGTTCCCTGCTCCTACCCACTCCTCTTTGAAAAACGTAAGCATACATACCTGCCTTTTCCCTTCTTCCTGATATTTCTTCTATCTTTCCTGAGTTTTTGAAGAGGACCACTAATAAGTCTGAGACAGCTTTAGCGGGATCTTTAGCCTAGGAAAAACTCATCCGACATGCCTGACTGAAAGGCTCCAAGCTAACCAGTGACAGTCTCACTTTTTCCTGCCCAATTTTACCTGTCACTGGTATTAATTTTACGAGCCATTTGCTCACAGACAAATTTTCCTTAAGGAAGACCGATGCATAAAGAGTCTTTCCAGAAGACTTTTCAGTTCAGGATGGGGCTTGAGTTTTCATTAGCCTCCACCTCCTGGTTTTGCCTCCCCACCACACAGCCTTCCCTACTCATTACACATCACTGTCCCCTCTGGGGGCCCCACTCCTGCTCCCCCGCTTCCCTTAGCTTCCCCACAGATGCTGCCCTACGCTTTCCAAGTAGCTAAGCACTGGAGCCACAGCATCCACGTTACCCTGTTTATTCTGTCTGGGTTTGGAAACCACCACTGACCAGCATGCAAGGAGGTTTGAGGGAGTATTTCTTGTAGTCTCAGGGTGTGCTCACAAGGAAGAGCAGCACATGTGGCACAGGCTGCTGAGACAGCCACCTGCAGAGATGATGTGAGACACATATTTTACTCTTCTCACTCTATGATGTCCAGAAACCTGAAGCCTCCATATATGTCAAAATCGCAAGACTTTTTTTTCTCTAAGAATAATCATTCTCATTTCAGATAAATTTGCTCCAATCCTATACAACCTTAAAGACACCCAGCAGCGAGGCAGGTAGGGGCAGCAGAGAGAGCTGGGAGAGGGACAGGCAAGGAGGGTTATAGTGCTGGCGTCTGGAACAGGAGGGGCTGTGTGTTCTCGGTGCCAGGTGCGTGCAGGCCACGGGGACAGGATGAGAGGAGGTGCAGGCTTTGCCAAAGCCCAGCTGCAGCTGCCCTACAGCTTTAATGGCTGTGCAGCGTGGAAGGGGATAAAGCTGTGCAGGCAATGCGAGTCCGTGCTGCACCACCAGTGCCGAGCGCTGCATCGGGGCAGAATGCTTCATGCAACACGAGCCACGTGTACTGGGTAGTCACTCACAATGCTGGGGATGAAATGCACCATTTCTCTTCTTGTTAACGGGAGCACAGGGCTGCTTCCCTTGCTGCTGTGTAAGAAGCGCTATGATACCCACAAGGCTCTTCCTCCCAGTTCTCCCTTTGAACCCAACTCAGTTTGCCCTCTGGATTTCCCAGGGGTGGCTGGTGCCACATGGTTCAGCTGTACCTCCTTGGTCAAGGAGACAGCCGTGATTCACGTTTCAGACAAGCAGGCACAGCTGGCAGGTAACATCCTTCAAGAAGCATCTCTAAATGTTCAAGGTGGGGGAGTCACAGTCTTCCAGTCCTCCCCACCCCCTGTTGCCACAGGGATTTACAACCAGGTGATGTTGAGGGGCACTCCCCTGCTCCTGCCAGAGGCTTAGTACCAGGTCAAAACACCAATGCCTCCAGCAAAACTAACCATCAAATAATTTGCCTTTCAAACAATGTGTCAATGGCAAGAGGAGCAGGTTTGCATCCCTTTGCGATGCATAAGCAGCTACTGATATTTTCTGTGCTTGAGGAGGGAGAGAGCTGACTTTTAGCCTATTCTTATCAAGAATATTGGTCTAAGCTTCATTTATTTTCCTCTTTGGAGGTTCCAGAATTGCTGGCTAAGAGCTAAAAGTTCAGCAGTCTGGATATCTAGCAATGCCGCCTATTTTCCCAATTTATTTTTCATGGTGCTTTTATGAGTACTGTTCAATAAAGAAACAAAGAACTTGCAAGTGAAGATCACATTCTCTCTCATTTGTTTATGTACTGCACTTGATTTCCTAAACCTATGCATCAGGTTTTGTCAGGAAAAACCAGGGGAAATATATGAAATTCTGAAGTGGTAAAAATGAAGCTGAAAAGAAACTTCATGTTTTAACTTACCATGGAACAAAACAAATGCCTACATTTTAATCTGAACTTTTATTTCTACACTAGAAAGAGGGGCCGATAGTACACCTCCACCTTTTTACAAGGATGGGTTACTTTCAGCTAAGAGTGGGTTTGGCCCACAATCCAGGGTTCAAACATCTGCAAGCTTAGAGGCTCATGAGATCTGGATATCAGAAAGCTTATCAGTTCTGGGCCATCCCTCAGATTAGCAGAGGAAAAGGAAGCAAAGCATGGCAGGGAAGGTTTTGCGATTTGAAAAATAAAGAAGCACTGCATGAGTTTTTTATCTAGCCATCAAAACCAAAGTCTCATCCATTCAAAATGCAAATTACACCAGTGGCCACATACTGGCCAATGTGAATAAATCTTGTATTCTACCCACTTCTACAAGATCACACGCCGCACCTCTGTGAGCTGCACCTGAAGCCAGCAGAGTTACACAACACACTCCTTGCAGTCCTGCTAAAAGAAGGAATAATTCATGCCAGTGGAGTGTGTGTTTGCCGAGCAGCTCCATTGCCCTGCGCACGTGTGTGCAGATCACATCCACATCCCCTACGACCGGGCTCCATCGACACCTCTCTGACAATGGGAGGCACAACCTGCAGCTCACAGCCTCCAAAAGCAGCAAACACTGGCCAGCTCAGGCTTTAGAGGTACCTGGACTAAGGGTTTCCAGGCAAGAGCATCCTGCTGTAAACCAGGAATCAGCCCTGTGTTTTTAATAACAGTCAGTTGGCAACGCCAGAAAATGTAGGACTCCAATGCAAAATACATGCTGCAAACTACTTTCTGGCTGCTACCGGGAACGCTCCCTCATACATGCTGTCATTTTATTTTAAAAATACATGGTTGAGTGATCATCTAGAAATTTGTCTAGCTTTCATTTAGTGTTTTTGCAATCTTCCTTTGCACAGAATACTTTACATACTTGTGCAGTAAACAGAAATATTTTGTCTTCTTTGGTTAAAACACTGTGAAATACTGTAACATACTCACCTTCAGTCTATTTTTTAAACTGTTCCAATGAATAACAGGAATAAAATCTGAAAGATCTTCAAACCCAGGCATTAAGAAATATGCTTATCATGACAAATCTTTACTGAAAAAATTAGATTTTTATTGAGTGAAACAATTGCTTTTACATTAGTATTTCATTATTTCAGATAGGAATGGTTAAATTTTTGCCATTTGCTACGATGTCATATTTTCCTTGTCTGCAAGATTATGGTTGATTTCATCGTTCCACTCATGAAATAAACACAAACAAAAAGAAGTTCCCATGCTATGACTTTTCCTCATAAATCTGAAAAATACAGTTATAGAAGGCAAAGTTACAGCAGCCAAACTCCTCTCATAAAACTCATGTTACATTTGGTAAGCCTCAACTTGATCTGGAATTTAAAATCCATGGATTTTTGGTGACAAAGTGAAAAAGTAAAGCAATATGTGATCAAAACTTCCTCTTGTAGAAGATCTACAGCTGTTTTCCCTCTCCACCCAAGCCCTATTGCATGATCAAGCATTTTTCTCCATTTTCTTATTTTTTTTAAAACACCTTTATCCCTCCCCCCCCCTTCCAGCTCCTACTTGGGAAATTTCATTAACTACCTGCATGATTCATGCAGCCTCACTGACCTGTTTTTTTATTGTGTTTAATTACTAAAACAAAAAGGTTACTGCAGATTTGTAGCTGACCCTGGAAGTACCCCCAAAAATTCCAACCTCAGATTTTCATTCTTTGCTAAGAGAAAATAAGATCTATCTAGTTTTAATGCAATGATAATGTTTCCTTAGAGCCACTCGGTTTTTCTAACTAAAAGATGGGACACTGATGCGAAGAGCATCGGCATGAAAACCTCCAGGGGCTGCAAGGAGCCTTCCGTGAGGCCCAGGACAGCAAGATGCTGAGGTCCCTGCTTATATATCTGGTAGGAAATCTGAAGTCAGAGACCCCAAACTTTTGCCCTACTTGGCAGTATGAAGAACCCAGTGTAATGGGCTTACAGTTCAAACAGCTTTATTTTTACAATTTTATCTGAGAGCACGTCCTCTTCTTGGAATGAAGAAAGAAGGACATGAAAAAGGCCACAGGTCTTGAGGAAATAAAAGATTCAGTACAAGGTGTTTAAAAGAAAAATGAATTCTTGTAATAAAAAACTCTAGGCTGTAGTTTGGGATGGCTGCAGCAAGTGGGAAGGTAGGTGCATCACTGTGGCAGAGAGAGATGCTGAGTGGTTGCTCAGTTCGGCAATGTCAGCCCATGTGCTTAATAGAGCTAAAATCCGTACAGGCTATGCCAAGATTAAATTAAATATTCTCCGGAATCTACTGACTCCTGCACCCATGTGAACCAGACAATTTAAACAGGGATATTGGAAGGCACAGGATAAATACATGTTAGCAAGTTTATCAATGCACATCCATATAATTCATGATATATAAACTAACAATAATGAAGTGTAACACCTCTGATGTGCTGTCAGGACCAGTATCAGTGACAAAGGGATTTCCACGGCTGTAGGAGTACTGGTGTCATATGTGGTCACATGGCTTATTAACAAACGGCACTAATTAGAATCTATTTCTGAGTGCTTCCTCCCACCTCAAAGTAAAAAAGAAGAAGCGGTAGAAAAGGTTCAGGCAAGTGCAGTGGCTGGTATTGAGCATGGAAAGCCTGCTGCCTAAGGAGACATCAAATAGACTAGGATGTTCAGCTTGGACAAAAGGCAGCCGAGGAGAAGTATGAGGGATAAAACCATGATGTTAACATTTCTAAGGGCAGATGAAGTTCTGGGGGGTGTAGAGGAAACAATCTGCCATCATAGCTCAGAACTGCTTTCCTTATTGGAACAAGTAGGGCAGATGGAACAAGTAGGGCAGATGTAACAAGTATCTCAGAAGTTTTTAAGACAAAGCAGATCTTTTCCACCAAGTATAGAATTAAATTGTGGGACTCTATGCTATGGGAATTTATAGATGCCAAGACTGTATGTGGGTTAAACACAACATTTAAAGGAATCCACAGAAATCCATAGGCAAGGATCAAACCCCCAGATACAGACACAACCTCCAATCTCAAGAGATCTCCAAATTGCCATAAATTAGGAGATATATGAGGAGCTCGCCATCCACGTGGGCTATTCATATACCTTTTTATGTGCACCCACTGCTGCTCTTAGGTTAGAGAGACCCAGCAGAGCTCCCACCTGGCCCAGGGTCAGCATAAAGCATAGCACCGCTTTTTTTTAAGTAAGTATCTTTTGAATGCAAAACTACATAAAATCTAGCTGTCCACCTAGGATTTCCTTAGTCACACTGCTCCTTCTTGTCCTTTGAGTGAGGCAAAGGATTATCTAATATGTTGTAATTAAATCAGAAATGCAGTTACTGTTGTCAAGACATGACTCATTTTTTCATGCACAGATCTGATTCCAGTGACACAGTTGCAAAGGCATCTTTTCAAAGTCTATAACGCTGGATTAATTTTTTCTTCTGAGCTAAGCTGTCAGCAAAAACTGCTTAGCAGTGAGTGGCAATCAATCTAGCCTTGTCTCTCAACAAGTTAAAGAGTTTTGACATAGTGTGGTTCTCATCTAGAGGTTTGCTTATGAAAAGAAAATTCAAATGCATTTTGAAAGCGTACTTCTAATAAAATCATCCACTTTTAGAAAGAAAAGCTCTATCCAAAGAAGTAGGCTGTTTGCCTCAGCACCTCTTGAAATTTCAGTAATACTGCCATCCATGCACTTGGGAAGATGCTTTTCTTCAGTTTCACTCGACATTTTTCACTCCCTAGTGCAGAAAGCAGTGTCAGCCAGGACTTGCCAGGAAATATACCCACTGGTACGTGGTACATCATCTCAGTGAAGTATTAGCTGTTCAGCTACTGGTTGCTTATCTCTTTTGTTACTTGAACAACTAGGATTATGAATTATTCAGCTACAGTATGAAATGGATAAATAGGATACATTTCCCAGATTTCATAAAAGTTAAAATAGTGGGCACAGAAGAAAGGGATTACATTATGCAGAAGAAAAAAATGGGATCAGTATGAGGCAAGTATTTCCTAACAAAGAAGCCTATTAAATGGCTGAAAAGTCCCTTGTGGGAAGAGGTGGAGGCCTCATCACTTTAGATATTTAAAACCAGACTAGACAAACCATTCATCTCTACAGGGGCAGAGGAAATGGATAAAATTACTTATTAGGCTTCTTCCTACCTATCTCTGATTTCTATGATTTAATACATTTTTTTAAAATGCAAACTGCTTTTGTATAGCACGAGCAAAAGGCAGAAAACAAAAAAAAAAAGTTTTCTAGTTGTAGTGTTGCCCAGCAAAATGAAACTTGATTTAAAATTAAATTTATGCTAGCAATTCAGACTGCAAGATGACTTCTCTTTGTTTAATGTCTAGCACTGAAAGCTTTGCTACTGTCATATATGTCTCTGAAAAGATGATTTACTGTCCCCAGACTGGGGATTTATTCTTTGTGCCAGAACTCTTTGTGAACTCTGATGGTTCGACTTTTGACAGAGGTGGCTGATGCAAAAGGAAGAATGGTGCTTTACAGAAAAGCAGTGGAGTATGGGGTTTGTGCCTAGGGTCTGGCAGACTTATCAACTCCCTCGGGAATCTCCAGCGCTAAATATTTACTGATGTCACTCAAAGGATAACATCTAGTCTGCTAGAATGAAAGTAAAAAAGACTCTCAGTCTCTTTCTATCACTTTGAATATCTTAAAATTATTTCAAAATGCTCAGTTCTTCTTCCTCACATTTTTCTTTTTCTCTTTTTTTATTTTAAATCCTTGAACGCACTGCTCTATTTAAAATAAAGTGCACTGTCTTGCTGTGTAGAAATAAATATGAAGAAATTGAGAAAACCCCAACCCTGAGAAACCTTAGGATAGTCAAAATGTTTAAGAGTGTAACACTGTGGACCTTTAACTCCACCCATCATCCATGCAGGAAGATAAAATCATGATGTAGAACTCCTGTACAAGAAATCAGGATGTTCAGCTGAAGTGAGCTGTCCCAGAGGTAATGAAGGGGTGGGTGTTGAGCCATGATGGCCCTCAGGCTTGGGACAGCCTCTTGGTAATTTTGAACCAGTCCAGACAAGGCAGGATGTAGCTACATGTTTTCCTTGCTTTGACATTGAATGTGTTTTAACAACATGCTGCTGGTTTCCCCTCCGCACCCTGTTCACCCTGGCTGCAATGTGCCATATTTTCAGTGCTAGCCCTGCTGTGCTGGACTGGGCTGCAAACTCAGTGTAGTAGAAAAGATTGCTTCATTTCAATGTACTGTTCATCCACAGTTTCATATAGACTTGTCTCAGGAGAGGGGGCAGGAAAGTAAGGGGAACAGTGAGTTGAATCTACCACTAGAACTGGTTAAAATTAGGAAAAACAATGGTCCTGTCCCTCAATAACAAGGAACTCCCTCAGAAATATCATCCACCTTCCTGTGAACCTCCTCAGTTCCTCTTCCTTAGGTTGAAGAGTAGCCACTTAGGTGGAAAGCTGTGTTTTTCTGTCCTGTGCTGGTCTATCTGGCTGGGTGCTGCTGGACTCCACAGAACCAGAGAATTGTCCGAGTTGGAAGGGACCCACAAGGATCATCGAATCGAGCTTTTCAGTGAATGGTCCATACAGGAATCGAAGCCATGACCTTGGCATTATCAGCACCATGCCCTGACCAACTTATCTGTGTCTTCAGGTAATCAAGCCTCTTTGGAAGAGTCTATTTTTTGGTACATCGTAGAATACTGGCAACCCTGAAGTTTGCCAATAATGTTATCAGGACAAGAGTTTGCCTATTTTAAGAGTTTTATATTAGCATATACAGTTTTATGGGCCGATAATCGATACAGTAGGACCTACCAAAGCTCACAATGCAGGTAAATCAAAGACATCAGCCCTTACTTTGGCCAGTCCTGTAGCTTTAAATAGTTAACATAACAGTGGGAGTATGCCCAAATCTAAGGATCTGTTTAAATTAGAATGAAGTTCAATACTTTGCCATTTGGAAAGTAAATGTACTCAACTGTAACAAAAGTAGTGAATTAATTTAATTACCAAGTGAATTTTAAACCCCGGAAGGGTCAGTATGAAAAACATTAAACTGTTTGCAGCAGCTCTACCCCAAAATATTTATTTGAAACACAGCCCCTTTATCCCAGACAGACAAAAACCTCTCTCTGCTTTGCACAGCTTCTTGGCCAGCCCAACCCCAGCCCCAGGTCCTGTGTAAGAACCCAAAGACTCTGTCAACCCACTCTTTGTTAATTGCCCTTTGGGCTCTGGGCTCAGGCCACACCTGCAGAGGTTCATCCCTCATCGAATCCTCCTCACAGGATGGTCCAGCTCAGCACATCCTTCCTAAGTTGTGCCCAGCAGCTGCTCCTGCATCATCCTGCCCCAGCCCTCAGGGGATGCCATGATATCATACTGTAAATGAGCAGCTGGTGAGGATACAGTCTGCATCCACAGGATAAGCAGGAATTAAAAAGAAAACAAAAAAAAAAATCTCATTTGGACTAAATTAATCCTGTAGTAACGAATTTCTCACACTTTGTACTTGGTTGAGTCATGTCTGGGCATAGCAGGGATAAATCCCACTGAAAGGGAACTGCCTTGGCAGGCAGGCAGTATTTTACAACCCCAGGAGCCATTACATTCCAAGGAGAGAAAAACAGTCAGAGAAAAGGAAGGAAAAGCAGGCAGAAAAGTATGCAAGTCTTGATTTTACCCCCATTTTCATCAATTTCAGCACAGTTATTCCACTGCAGAGGACACAAGAGTTTTCAGTTCAAAGTCTAAAGGATGGTAGAGAATAAAAATAAGGAAAGAGTAATATCTGAAGTTCTTCTAGTCTCAGTCACAAAGCAAAAATTCTTCCCCACAAATAATTGAGATTTATCTCCCAGAAATTCTCAGTGGCCATATTGTAAGTCATATAGGTATTTTATGACACCAAAGCTGCAATAGCATGCTCTGACTGAGTGGCAGCATAGCTGAACAATCAATATGTTTTTGCACGCTTGCATCTTCAAGTGGGTTTGTATTGCAGCACAGCCTGAAATAACAGCATAAATTTAATGGGCTGGCAGTCTGAAAAGTAGAGAAGTATAACAACAGGTGTATTAATTTGTGCTGTGATGTGTGACCGATACCACTGTAATTTTGCTACAATTAGGCTCTGTTTTAAAACAGAGTACAAAATACCTGGTGCTGGAGCTAAGATAACCAGCTGAAAATCAAAAGGAAAACACAACAGGTAGCACTGTAGAGCATGCTGTGCAGAGGTAATTAATATATATCACACATTTGCAAAACCTATTTCCTCTGTTAGTCAGCCCTTTATTAGAGACGATATTCAGACAAATTGAACAAATCCTAAAACATATAAACCCCTAACACTACAAATACATCTTTTCCAAAAGTTATGAAGTTCTATAAAACCACACAGGTTTCTGTTTTTCTTGCTTTCTGACATGATTGTTCTTGGATACTTTATGAGTTCATAGATGAGTCAAACCTTGACTGGAGACAATTCCTCTTCTAACTACATGTGCTTTACCACAGACATCAAAAACAATTACTTAGGAATAGTAATTTCTAGGAATTCTGAAAATATTTTAGATATAATTATTGTCATTACAGAAAAGTCTGAAACATTTCCTTTAATCACTCAATACATAGCTCCGTAACTCCATACACTTGAAAACTATAATTTCGCTGTAAGTTTTCTTCTTACATATGTGTCTATATGTACATACACACACATATATATGCACTGTTATAAAATGAGTGTCAAGAAAAGCAGGACCTTTACATTTCCACATTTTCTCTGTTTGCAATAGGAATGAAACTGCACATACCACCTGTGCCATCTACAAAAATTGAACTATCTTAACTTCAAATCCTCTTGACAGGCTCTGCTTTTCCCACTGTCATTTTTCATTCTTACCAAAGTCTGTTTGCTCTAAGAGTATATTGTTAGGCCATACATTCAATTTTCATGCAACAAATCCCTCTCCCTTTTACACTGTCCTGAAATGACTAAATCTTGTGCCAGACCCAAAAACCAGGCTTGCACTGCTCAACTCCACTCTTCTGTGCACAAGAAAACCGTTTGCAGCTGTGGTGTTGCTAGACCTAGTTATACACACAAACATTAAATATTACTTATTTTTGTGCTCTTCCAGTAGTTCAAAAAGTAGCCTAAACCATGCAACATACAAGCAAGCCTTACAGGGCCTGGTTCTATTTGTGGAATGGTAAAGTATCAGTAATTCCTCTGAGTTCCACTAATTGAGACATGCTAATTGCCACATCTAGATTGCCATCAATTCACAGTGGTGACAGGGGGAGTTCAGAGTATTAAACATTTTGAAGGACCATGCCTTAAACAGAAACCTTCCCAAAGTCATAGTATCTCCTTACAATGCTCATTCTGTGAACTCAGAACACAAACAAACAAACAAATAAACAAACAAAACCCCAAACTCAAAAAACCAACCAAACAAAACCCCAGCAAACCATTTCAGATTTTTTTCTCAAATTTGTATTAGTGACTGAAGATCTGTTTCCTAATGGTTGGAAATAAAAGTCTGTCTTGAGAGCTAAAGTCACATAAGCCAAATTCTCCAGCACAGCTGCCACAGAGGACATGTGCACGAGGTTGGTTATCCTTTAGGAGGACTGGTGGCTTGGAAATGTCACTAGTGGTGGTGGAAATGCTGGGAGGGAGGGTAAGCATAACAGAACATAGCTAGAGAAATCTGCAGAGCTCTGAATCCTCAAAGGGAAGCCTAAGGTGTGTACACTGAAATAAGTGCACCTGGAGAACAGCAAACATGTGGCTGGGTCCCCAGAAGTACTCATTAGCAGGAATATTTCACAGTGAGCTGCAACTGTATGACAACAAAAAATGGGCTTCTCTTTGGGGAAAGTGTTCTGGAGATAAGTTTTTAACATTCAAAAACAAGTCAGCCTCTCACAAGTATTTTTGCTATAACAAGAACTAAAAATTGGTCGTTTGTTTTATTCTTCTAATAATATTAACTAATAGAGTGATTTAATTTGCTATAAATGATGATGGATGATAAATAACAGATATTCCAGAGCATGAGACGCTTTGGGTGAAGAGATGCAGTACTTGCACCTGGAAGGTGTCTGCTGCAGTAATTTTTTCTTGGGTGAATCCTACAGCCTGAACTGACTTGATCAAGTCAATACAAAGCAAAGTCCTTCTCATTTGAACAGTGGCGGCAGCAGCAGCAGGAGCAGGCACCAAGTTTGGTGATTTTGCTTTATCCCTTTCTAAAACTTAGCCCTTCAAAATCAACATGTAATTTTTATTTGCAATTCTTAGCTCAAAAAAAAGCTTGGGGTGAGGGGGATCAAATTCAGTTGGAAAAAAAGGGACCATGTAACTAGGGCCACTGCTTCCATTTAGTGGGATGGACAATAAGAATAAATAAGAATACAAAGAATACAAAAACAGGATAAATCAACTATGCTACACATCTGGCAATACACCTTATTTTACTGTATTTGTTATCAAGATGACATGCAGTCTAGAACTTCATGGCAAACACACTGGCAAAAGCCATAAATCATGAGAATAACAAGGCTCGAAGGAACAAGGCTTACAAAGACAACCCCAAGGGTGACTTTCTTGGATACCAGTAAATAAATCCCTAAAGGCAAGGAGCTAAAGTACAGCAACCCTAGCAACCACACTAGCACCCGAATCGAGGTCTGGAAGAGCAAAGATGTGCAGTTCCACACTGTCCAGTTGTGGGACACAGTTGCAACAGAGTCAAAACTTGTAGGCCTGTAAAATTCCACCACGGGGGTTGAGTTCAGAGTCTGGGGACTTTCTCTTTGTACTTCCATGATTGTTATAACCAGGCAGTTAGAAGAGGTGTGAGAAGGGCTAACCAGAGACGCCAGCCTTTTGGGAGTCAGCAACAGTTCTGTTGGGTTGTCTGGTAGGCACTTCTTTCCCTTTCCCCCACAAGCTAAATTCAGAAGGATGTTGTTGTCATCAGGAAGACTACTGACCTCATCATCTGGCAGGCACGTTTCAAACCTGCAAAACGGGCACACTATGACTCCTTGCGGGGAATCACCGAAGTCTATGATCTTGCAAAGGCATTTGGCACACACTCTGTGACAACACTCCAGCACTTTTGGTTTTCTCTGCCGCAGGTTATAGCGGTTGTAACAGATCTTGCACTCAAGCTCATCTGAGCTCTGGGTCTCCACGGACTCCTCTGGTAGCTGAGTGGTCATTTCTTCAGATGGTTTTTAGACTTGTGGAGAGAGAAGTCAAGGGATGAAGAGGTCGCTCAGGCTTATTTTAGAACGTTTTCCTATCACCCATCTCAAACAAGAAAAGAGGAGATGACATCATCGAAAAGCATCAATAGACATCATCCATTCTCAGCTTCTGCTAGGGATTGTGCACTGCATGTCCTTTACTCTGAGCCAGGCATCCATCTGAAAAAGCCAAAGTGGAATTTTTGTTGAAGGCAAAGGCAAAAACAGGAAAGGAAAGGGGAAGGGGAAAAGAAAAGGGAAAGGGAGAGAGGAAAACAGAGAGGGAGAGGGAGAGGGAAAGCTTTAGCAGATGAAATACACAAATTCTACTTTTTATAAGCTCAGCTTCCTTTGCTAAAAGTACCTCTAAGGTACCTTTTTCCTGTGGCACATGAGGCCTATGTAACAGTCATGCTGATGAAACTTAGCATCATGCTGCACGGATTTATTTTAGAGTTGAAGCTCTGACTGGCTCAGCCCATGAAGTTCTCAGCAGAAGCTGCAATTTAATCACTGATCTGTGACCATTTGTTTAAACTCTGCTTTCCCAAGGAAATGAGACTTGACACCTGGAGCTTTTGGTCTTTCCTGGTAACTTGTGAATCTGCTGTCCAATTTCAAACAAATCAGCAGAGGGGTCACAGTACTGAAGATAATTAAGTTGCTAAAAAGAAATGAACACTGGCAATTGGGTAGAGGAGAGATATTTATAATAAGTACCATTTATCCTGGAGGGCAGTGGCTGGTCAGCACACCCCAACCTCTGCTCTGAATGGGCACCATGCTGCCTGTAGCTCAGCCAGAGAGGAGGGCAACCCAGGGGGAAGCTGGTGATACTCCGGGGAAATAAAAAGTTTGGGGGAGTGGAGTGGGTGTGAAAGAGGTCCAGGGTTACTGCAAATAGTTATGTGGGGACCCAGGTCAAATCTGGATTAGGCTTTGTTAATTTTTCTGTTTGTGGAGCAGCTCATTTCTTTTTCAACACCCAGCTGCTGGACGTACGATTACAAAAATAAGTGTTCTTTAGCTTGTAACCAATGTCTCCTTCGATATGTGGCTGCTAGGGTGAAGGCTAATGTGTCTTCCAAGGGCATTTACCAGATGCTCTGATTTTCAAGGGTGTCACGGCTGTGACAGCTGTTTCACACCTCAGCTAAGGAGAGGTCCGTGGCACGCTTGCACTGCTGCACTCCCACTCTGCGCAGCAGTTTTGCCACCAGACCCATCTGCCTCACTTAAAAAAATGTCTTGTCATATTTTGTAAAGTGACTTCAGGAAACAGCTCATGTATTATGAACAAAACATTAACCAGGAGTATGTGCTCTGGGGATCAATAATCACCAGCATTTACAAAACCAGCTTTTATCTGCCAGAAGATTAAAACTTCTTCAAGATTCGGGCACATGCTTGCTCAGAGAAATGATGGCAGCACTGCATTTTGCAGGCTTTCAGACTCATCTTTTCATTGCTAGAGTAGCAAGGAATTGGCTACAGTCAAATGATGGGCAAATTCAGCACTTGTGTCCAGCTGCCTCTTGCATTATCAATAAGTATCAGACACACTGAATACGAAAAAGTGGCCTATTTCAAGAAACTTATTTCTTGACTATTTGTTTTAATAAATATGTGATTTCTTTCCCTTTCCATTGGGAAGTTTTGTTCTCTTTTTTGAGGCCAAGGCAGGAAGCAACTCTTTCAAGCAATGTGCTCCTTCTGTCAATATATTTTATCTGACAACCCTCAGGTACAGTGAAGTCTCTTTCATGGGCCTCTTATTCTTACTGCGCTTTAAGTATTTTTCATTTCTGCATATCCATCAGAAGATGGAGAGATATGAGAGAGGTGGATATATAGCTCGTATAAGCAACATAATTTGTAAAACTCACCTCCTGGATTTTAAAATAAAGGTGTAAACATCAGACAATGCAGTAACGAAAAAACCATCACAACATAGTGAAAAAACCCAGATATTTCTCTAAGAACTGTTACAGACATGGCCCCCTTCCCATTAAATTACTTCAATAACTCCTTTCCTGCCTCTTCCAGTTTATGTCTTTAGTGCTATATTTTCCATCTCTGCCTTACTGTTGTTTTTATTATTTCTACTGTGGATATATTTGTGGCATGTTGCGTCAGGCAAGGCAAACATAAGACCATCCACAATTTTCAAAGTGTACAAGCTAGACATCTTCTAAGACACAAAAAGGACATCTTTTACAGAACTTACAATTTATCCTTTATCTTTCGTTACACTCTGTGCTTCCTTATTAATTTCTACTACTCCTTTTATTTCATTCCAAATATCATCTTCTAGATGACTTTTAGGTAGATATAAATGTCACGAGATGCTAACTTTCCAAAGGATGAGCAAACCACAAAATGGACCAAAAGACGTGAAATGCCAGCCTACAGGAAGGTAAGGAACTGCTGGAAAATTAAGAAGCCAAACAAAAAAACTATGGTTTTGGACTTTTACATCTTGCATATCATTTACCTTCTGTACCTGAGGTGAATTAGGATTACTAACAAGGTACTGCTGGCAAACATTGTCCTACAACATAAAAACAGGTTTCTGATTAACCAAAAATCTTCCAAAATATGTGTCTGCATCTCATGGAAAATTATGACCTTCCTCTGAAAACTTCCAACAAGAAAAATCTTTCTAATTAATATTTCCAGTTTTCACCCAGCCCACTTTCCAACCAATTCTATCCAGAGATGGATCAGCTCCCCTTGAATCATTTTTCAAACTGAATGTCTTTTCCTGATTTTACCACCTTTAAGTGCCAAAATTTAACATTAATACAAGGAATAACAAGTCTCTGGGGCTAGCAATGTCCCAGTTGCTAAACTGGGTTCATTAGCTCCATTTCCAGAGCACAGAGACACTCCTATTGTAGTTTGTGTCATGAGCTATTCTACATTTTATTTTTCAAACTCTTTTTTTAATATAATGTACTATACAAGAAAGAGCAACTTTCATCATCTTTCTCACTTCACAGAGTCTCTAAAAAAAATCCATCTGTAATAAAAAACTATTGATTGTTTTTCCTTCGGCTAACTTTAGATGTTGGATTTCTCCTTATGTGCTTTAGTGTGAATACTGCTTATTACTATTCGTTATTTATACATCTTTTCCTTTGAAAATTAAAATTTAATCACTAGTTCCTATTAATGCTTTTCATGCATTTTTTACCCTCTCAGCTCTATGGTGGTTTTAGATGCTTCCTCTGTCTTTTTTGCTTTCCTGATTTCTTATGGAAATTTTTCCTTCTCAATATCCACTTTCCTGCTCTTTTTTCTTCTCTCCTGGGAACTGCCACCTTTTTGGGTTTAATTAATGCTGCCCTGCTATTATATACATCACATACACTAAAAAGTTCTCTGATCAGAGACTTATTAAAAATATATGGAAACTGAGGCTTTTAAAGAAATTTGGTTTCAAATTATTCCTATTTCTTGAGAAAATGAAGCATTTCTTGAGAAATATGGCCAGCTACTCCTTCAAGCAAATTCTGCTCTATATCAAAGATTTTCTAGCTGGTCTTTTGCATGTTTCCCATGTTTAATTAATTGAAATATTTGTCATGACTTTAAACTGCTTCTTATGCCCAGTTTTTCACCTGAACTTAGACTTGTCTCACCTGCTTGTTTGATTCCAAGAGACACAAGTTGAAACTAGGGAAATTTCAATTACAGATTAGAAAAAAAAAAGTAGTACACAAAGTATTCAAACACTAAACACGTGTCAAGATAGATGTAAATGAAATCTGCAACCTTACAGATATCCTTGACTGGATACAACCCTGGTCAGGCCACTCTACCTTGGAATTGAGCCCTGCTTTGAGCAAACAGATCTGGATTTTCCTGGAGATTCTTTCTAAAACAAATCATTCTATGATTCAATGTTTTGGTATCCTGAACTCATTCTATGTGATCTGTTTGAAAAGCTTTATCTCTTACTGAATAAAGAATCAGGGTGACAAATGTTTATGTAGCTAAACAACTCTCCTAGCTAATAATTCATTCATTTAACATATGAATTAATTTTTACAAAACCTTGAGTCCTTCTGCTATCCTGTCTTCCACAGAATCTATCTGATGGGATCAACACAATGCAATTGCAGAACGTTTCATTCCCTTGACTATTATGTAGCACACAGCAGCTTTCTGAACAAAATATAAAGTACTAGACACGTCCAATGTTGACAGTATCCATTGCGATTTATTCAAGAACAAGCGCATCTGTTATCCTATGACAAGCACTTGCCTTTTGTAAGAGTCCTGACTAAGCACTGCAGGAGTGAATCCATCATTCCTGTTGCTGCTTGAGCTTTGACTCCCTCTCTTTCCATCCCAGTGCCACGTGTCCTGTACCTCTGCTTGAAACTTTTACTAAAAAGGGAGAAAAGCTGAAGACAGAGAGGCATCTTCTGGATGGCAGAAGACCACAGGCAGTCCCTACAGTGCTCCACGTGACTGCTGGAGGGCAGTCCCAGAATCAAGGGGAATATCCTCCATTGAGGGCGAGAGGAGGCGACCCACAGGACCAGATCGAATCAATAATAGCAAACAGTTATGTATGGCCCCACACATGACCAGACAGAGTGCCGTGGATCATCAGCCCAAACAGGCCATTGGCCACTGATCAGTTTTGTACTAATCACTACCCTGCAACTGCAGACTTTCTTCCCAGGCATGGAAAGAGAGGTGAATGGGCTGTGCAACATGTTATGGCCCTTCTTTGCACTCATCTATCAAACACTGTGTAGACAAAGTGTTCTTACGAGAGGCCAGAAGCAATTACGTGTAGATGAAACTCTCAGTATTGGAGCTCAGTCATGCTGACAGGGCAAAGTAGATGGGAAATTTGTGCCTTTCTTCCCTAATGGAAGATCATCTGTGCCCAGTTCATCAAACCAACCTTTTATCATTCATCTCTCGCACTTTTTTTTCTTCAGTGAAGGGAATTTGCCAATATTTCCCATATAACCTAAAATTAATATATGAGCTCAGAAAATTCCATAAGATACCATCCATGGACCTACCCAACATGTGATATTTTCAAGGTTCTAAGTTTCCTTTAAATACAAGCTGAGCATATTTAGGAAATAAGAGAAGGAAAAGAAATATAGCTAGATAAATAAATACAGAGAAACTTACTTTCCACGAAAAAGAACTTCTTGCAAAGGTTCACTTGCAGGGAGCACAAGAAATGCCTTTTCTTCTCCACATGGGCAAAAACTGGTGGGAAGGAGGGAAACAAAATTAGTAGAGCAGGAATACAGCTGGGAGACTTTTCAGCCTATTTTCTCTGAAAGAGAGGAAGGAGTCCAACTTCCCTCGTTTGGATAGAAATAGCCATATGTTGAGATTTCTGTTTAGAGAAATATATTGGGTAAATCTCATTTACTAAAATTATTTCTGTAACATAATCCAGTTATCTTCACAGATCTGTTGTTGATTTTAAGCCTCTTTCAATATTATGTGCTAAACACTCTGAAGTGCTATCTCTTCTAGCAACCACATATTCATGGAATGTTAGCAATTCACTAAAAAAACCCAACCTAAAGGCAGAGCATCCGAAGAGATAAACGGTGCCCTGAAAGAAGAGTTGTAAAAACGTATTGAAATACTTTCCTTCACAAATGTCACAGAAGCTCTTTGATAATTTCTACTTTTCCAAACACACTGCAGTCTCTTCTCCAGCCCAGACCAGAAAGCAACCAACTCCTATGGGCCACTGCATTCATGTTGGAGGAGCTTTGCTGCATTCTGACTCAGCAGGAAATGACCATCGCACTAGATTTTTCCAGCTTGTGCTAAGCACAATGCAAAAAAAAACCACCCCAAACTGCTTTACTAATCTGACATTTGAATAGACAACATTCAAAGTGCCAGCAGCTATCACATGTTCAACCTGTTTCATGCCACATTTCTGCTAACAGTGGATGGGTTGTAACAATGGGCATTTCCCTGTCAACTCCAATCAATGCGAGACTTTGCACAGGAGTTACAGAATGTGATGTACTGATCCATGCTTGGTTTATGGTCAGCTGTGTAAACTGCTATGAAAAATGCCTCCATTCTTTTCACAAAAACTTAGTTTTCAATGGCACAGGTAATGAGGTTATTCCTCCAATAACTAAGCGTGAAAGAGAAACCCCACAACAAATACAGCAAAAAGTTGTGTACGAGACTGCTGAGACTAATATAAAAAAGAAGCATTCTTATCAGAAGTTATTGTTACAATATTTAGAGTCTTTGCTTGATCTCTCTCAATCCTCTACAATAATGCCACAAAAAAGCAAAATATAGAAAACTATAGTTTTTCATATTTGAGGTGGAATTCATGGGTCTCTAATTATTTAGTATGAGAAGTCATGTAATATTAATGTGCCATCTCATACTAAAAAAAAAAAATCAACAGTCTTTTTTTTATTGTTATTCCTTCTCCCAATCCTGTTAAGTAAGCAGGGAGATTTTCATGTAACACAGGGTTCACTTAATTCAGTGTTAGACACTTGCTCTTAAGGTACTTTCTACATCCTTTGCCTGTACATATTCAATATCATGAGACTCCATTTCCTATTAACAATATAATTTGCATTGCTTTTTTGTTATTCCAGTAACTCACATTATGTGTCAGGTAGTAGCGGAAAATGGTATGAAAAAACAGTGAATCCCTTATTGAAACCCTACTATTCTCAATTAGTTACTTTCTAGCTCCAGGCTACTACAGTATTGATATGAATCCTGCAACTATGCTGTAAGAAAAAATGTTTTATTGTTTAGGCTCAGAAGCAAAACCAAAACCTCTTCCAATATTTCTTAAGAAGTAATTTTCCCTCATATAGAATTCATGAGCTATTTATATAGTAATTTGCCAAGTGACTACTCAATGTGACATAAGGTTGTGGGTTGCTTTGTAGCTGTTTAAGAATAAAACTAATAAAGGACAAAGGATTTGAGCTTTTATTAGCTGTCTTGATTTAAACTGGCTTAATTAGATTAAATTGATAAGTAAAAAGAGATGTCTTGAATTGTGTGTCTAAAATGGTAACATTTAATTTTGGAAATATGCTAGTTAAACAGAATTAATTCCTTTAAAATTATTTTTAATTCTTTCACAACCTGCTTACTTGGGCTGTTTAGGCATTTCTCTTGCACAAATTTTTGTCACTGCCAATGGCTTTTCCTTTATGACTCTGAAATCAGTAAGTGATCTACTCCAGTTAATATATATTTCACAACAGAACTCATGACCTTACTACTATTTCAGGGAAAGGTTAGACATTCTCCTACTTTGGTAGTAGGGGTGGGTTTTGGTAGCTTTATCAAATAAGATAGAGTTCTGCTTCTCTGCTTTAGTGCTTGTGCCCTTTAGGAGCTCTTTTGAGAGTTGAACAGACTGTAGGACATTGATTCTAGAATATGACTTGAAAAGATACAAAATTATAAATAAATAAAAAGCTTCCCAGTATTTCTTAATATAGGCATAAATATTTAATCATGTGGCCTACAGATATGTCCAGCATTTATCTTTATATTAGACACTATTAAAAGCCAATACGATTTTGTATTACGTTTCAGAACACATGATGAGAGCACCATAGAATTTTACATCCTTGCTCTGCTTGCTACTGTATGCTTGAATGTAAGTAATTAAAATAAATCCAGAAATATAAGAAAATAACTTCTGCCTTTTTAATAAAAATTACTCATAATAGGAGATATTAAGTGACATATCAAAATGTAACATCCCCAAAATATAGCAGAATTGTCTCTCTTTGGACATATTTTCTATGTTATACAATTTGGGAGGGACCAGGTGAGACAAAATGACAGAAAATGTATCTTGATTACATCATTCAGAGAGAAATTCCTCTCCACACAGGGGAATCATTTTAATGCATTATAATAAGTTCCAATTAACCTTCAAAATAAGATTGAATAGAAAGTAAGTGTGTCATTAGTTTTGTCTTAATGGAGCTGAAAACAATGCCAGAATAGGCTAGAAGTGAAGCTGTACTTCTCGCTTTTTCAATTGTCATTAAGAAAAATCCACCTAATACAAGTATGTTTAACTTAGTGTATTCTGTTTCAGACATTTTTGAGGATATGACTATATACAAAGATTTTACCATATTGCCTATTTTATGTCGATAGTGCAAACAGGAAATAAAAAGGGTGGGCATTATACAGGGCAGTACTGATACTGGATTTTATGTATTCTTTACTTAACTTTGGTAACAAGGTTTTCTGCTTTAACTACTGCTCAGAATTTGCATCTTATCCTGCACAGAAAGGAAATGGTAAAAAACAAATGCAGTGACAGAACATTTGAAAACTCTATACCAAAATAGTCCAAATCCAAAACAGATTTCCACTTACAAACAACTTTTTCAGACCTGATCTTCTGTCATCATGTCCTTTTTGAAACACTGGCAACTGAAGTCTGATCTAGCTGATGCTGTAAGTAGTCCCAATAGCTTGAAAAGTGAGGGGTCTGAGGAAACAGCACTCTAACCTGCATTCAGTAAAGTGTAATTTTAATATTTCATTTAGTTCCCCTAAAGCACTCATCTAAAAATAGTTATTTCTGGGATAAAGATTATTTTTATTTTACCAATACAGCAAAGTTGGCATATAATCTCTCCTCAGTTGACATAATAATAATAATAATAATAATAATAATAATAATAATAATAATAATAATAATAATAATAATAATAATAATAATAATAATAATAATAATTATTATTATTATTATTATTATTATTATTATTATTACATCATTTTCATCACTAGAATTTCAATGTAACCAAGAAATTAAAAAAAAAAATCTTATTCATGTATTTAAAAAAGAGCCAACACAAAACCCTCAGATGCTATTAAAAATACAATATTAGTAGATCCGGTTGACATTCAGTAAAGTTGTATGTCTTCAACTGCATTCATGGGAAATGAACAATCCTAACAGACAAGTGTCAATGAGGAGACATTAACTTTGACAGCAACATGTACTGCCCTCTTACAAAAGATTTGTAGAAAAATTCCATTTGGCCTGATTTGTACACAATATGCAAAGAACAGCTACTGAACACACCCATCATTCTAGACGCAGGTACATGAAAAGAAATTGAAGTCATTGAAAAAGCGGACAGAAGGAGGGAAATTAATTTGTGTCAAATGATACACAGAGCTTTTATTCTATTCCTTTAAGGAATACAGGAATCACGTGAAACAAGAGCAGCTTTAAGTATTAGTCTGGAAGTATCTTTGTAGCTACTGGGGATGATCTGGGACTGTCAGAGCTCCATAAATTGCTACACCACCACAATGTCAGAATCGCTGGAGTGCTCTGCTGGGGAGACTGGCTTAACTCAGATGAATGCTTGTAAAGCACTTCAACTTCAGGGGGACTGGTATGAATTGCTCAGCTCTAATATGTTATTTAGCAGTGAAATGTGGTATTTTTTTACCCATTCTGAACTGTCAGTGAAAGAGTTGAAGTGCTACTAGATGGAATATGTCAAGCAAAGGGCAGAATCCTTATGGGCTGAGACTCTGTGTACAGTGCCCTTCGGACTGGATAAGAGGACCAGAAAGAAGCTGCAATTTATTCATAGGATGTATCAGAATCCAGTTAAGAATGCAGTGTATCTCCCTCCCATGTGTTTCTGATAGAAATATACTGCTACAGTGGCAGATAATCCAATCAGGTCTAAATCAGATCAATATGAACCTGCAAAAAATCAGAAAATCTGCACTTAGGAAATGTGTTTCAGCAAGAGCTGCGTAATTCTATTCTGGGACAAGGGCAGCCTGGACTTCACAAATTTTCCATAATTCAAAAGAGTTACACTGGTTAAGTCTCACAAACTCAATGAAGGGTATGAAACTGTCTTTTCTTTGAGCAGAGCTACAGCATTTTGATGTCATTTGCAACTACAATGCTTGAAAGGTTAAACAAAATGAACATGTTTGAAGTCTGCCAATCGAGCATATTCAAAACACAAAATGCATGAGAGGAAAGCATTGCTTCAGAAATTTTGTAAGTAATCAAGGCATATTGAAACACAGCTTGTATATTAAACTAATTAGAAAGACGAAAAACCAACCAACACACGAAACAGAGAGAAAGTACATAAAACGGAATTCTAAAGGTTTAAAAAGCGACACAGTCCATAGAGAGCCATTACACTTCCCTATTAACCTGTAAATTTAGTTTAGTGTAAATTAATAACTGAGACCAGGTATTGGTATTTTCTCAACTGGTAATAATCAATGGGGATTTTAGTTTTAAGTGTTTTGCAACATGTACTACAAGACTAGAAAAAAGAACACTAACTGGTTATGAATGTCACTTAGTGTAATAAAAATCCCAACATCAGCACAGCAGCTCTTCAGCAAGTATTCCCAAGGATATCAGGTTTTCTATACAATATAATAAATAAGCAGCTTGGCTAAGGCTTATGGACTAATGTAGGAAATTAAAAACATTTCTTGTCTTCCACTAAGTAAGAAAAGATTTTTTTGATAGAACAGAAACATAACCAGGAACATTTTAAAATACCAGATGTTTTAAATGACAGCTTCCTTTAAACTATTTTAAATAATGAATCTGCACTGCTCTGCTTCCATTTAAGCAAGTGAATATAAGGCTTCTGAATGTTCCGCTGTGTAAGTCTCTTTTCCAAAAAGTGATACTAGAAAGACGTGCTAGGAAGTGAACTAATTAACTAGACATTAGGGGATAACACGTATTTCACTGTTCTTCATTTCCAGTGTGCTGAACGCATATAATCTGCAAAGACTGAAGATCTAGGAAAAATATCCTATACAGATGTACTCTCTATTTGAAAGCTAAGAAGCATTAGCCTTTTTTTATGCTATTACTTTTTATATGGAAAGCTCCATGTTTGAAGCACCAGGATAGCACACTGCTGTTTGTTAGCCTAGTAAAATGAAGTTTATGAAAGTTAACAACTATTGCACTAATAATCAGTGCAAAAGGCAGCATCCACTGTGAATCTGGCTTTTTCACATCTCTGCAAACACCGACCACATAATTTGCAGCAAGTTAAAATATACCTTTTTCCTTGGGCTTTGTTTCTTGACAGAAAGAGCTCTCAGTGAAATTGATTAAAATCCAATTCTGCTCCAGAGTTAAATGATTGCAATATTACTTGAGAGCTTCTGAACTCATATTTGTCCTTCTTTGCTTCTGGAGGACTCTTCCAGAAAGTGCACCCAAAGAAAGTGCACCCTGAGAGGCATTTCTCAGTAATTGTGGTGGGTATATTTTGCAACAGTGAGTATATCTACACTTTAAACTGCAGTGCAGTGTTGATATAACGGAGCCAGATTCGTACCAGAACCAACCTAGCCATAATAACATGTAGTTCTGGATGAGCTAAGTTAATCTGGCCTGTAGGAGAATCAGCCAACCTTATGTACCATTTCCCACTCTATCATCCTGTGCTAATATGCTGAGCTTTGTCTACCATCTGTGCCAATATATATTGCCTATCTGTAAGCCATCACTGTAGAGTGTTAAGCTACAGAAGACTGCACTTTGAAATGTGGTAGGAGATACCCTAAGAGACAGCAAAAGTTGTACCTTTCATTTTCAGATATGTCTGTTTGAACTGGATATCTGAGGATCAGTAACCAAGGAAAATGGAGACTTCCATCTCCACTTACTAAAAACTTTATGCAAATGTTGCTATTCACACAATGTCTGTCAAAGCTCCTCCATACAGATGCCTTCCAAAGTTTTTTCATGCTCATAAACACCTTCTTTGTTTGAAGTGACAAGACTTGTAGTAAAAGGCTTGAGAAACTTGAATTTTCATGATTTTTCTCCCAAGACACTCATTTTTCTGAGTGGGCTTCACAGAACACTGCTGTATGGACAGATCACACGACAGAGGTGGATTGAGGGAGAAGCAGCTGCTTCAATAGTGAATTTTATGTTACGTAGATTCATTAGACAGCCCTAGTGCCCATTTTGCCTTATTAATGAAGCATTCCTTGACCACAGCAAAAGGTGTTAATGTCTATGCCCAAATCTCTAGCTTTCAATGACCCCATTGAATTGCATAAAATCAAAAGCTCAGCATTTTCAGAGATGCATTTATGGTATAGTACAGCAATAAAAACATTCTCTCCTTTTTGGTCAGAGTGGTCACAAGTCTTTTGATAAGAAAAACGGTAACATGGCATATTGACAATTCATTGGACAAAGATCCTCTTGTGTAAATCAAGAGTGATTCAACCAAACAAGATGCAACGCTTACAAATATGTCAACAAATCACATTGGCTTGTCTTAAAAATCCCTTTGTTCGATAAAAAAAGTCATCTTCCTCTTGCTTTCCTTATGGTAGCCTGTAGCTCTAAAGATGTGTTAAGAAAAACTTGACTTGAGGGATTCGTTTGTCAAAACTTTTCACTGAGTTTAGCTTGTAAAACGACAGCAGGAATTAAATCTTTGATGCAAATATTTGCTTAGGATGCACATGCAGGCCTTTCACAGGCAAAATTCTTATTTATTTGGATAACAGGGAGAAAGCTGGTAGAATTAAGCTACAACTGTATGCTTTTCTTGATTGCTGTTTCATAGAACAGATACCTTTTTGGTGTTTCTAACATTTGTTACTGCCTCATTTATTCAGTTCCTAAATCTGTAATCCCTGCTAAGGCAAAAGTCATATTGAATTGACTAGAAAACTGACACAAACAACCATTAATTTCTCCCTGGCTTAATTTCTCCCCTACCGAAAAAGAAAATAAATTTAATTGCCACATTATTAAATCTTGGAAACAACTGTGCTTCATAATATATAACTCCAACCAGGGAACATCATCAGTAAACAACTATGATGGCATCTAGTCATTCATAAAAACCACAGGATACTGTTCCCTTCCCCAAAAAGATAAAGTTCTTTTAATACACTGGGTTGTGCAGAAAGGAGCAGACAAGATCTCAAGGACACTGTTTATGAATACATGAATTGTGGCAGCCCCATTGGCAGGATATCAAGTCTGAAGGACTTACTGATCGAACATTATGTGAATGAAGTATTTGATACACTCACACAGACTCAGTATCACGTCCAACTGAGACACTGCAGCCTCCGATGTGTCTCATATTCTGTGAACATACCAGGTGGAACCACTGGCTCATTACACCAGTGGTTATGAAAGAACTTGAGATCCCACTCACCATCCACAGCAATCCATAACCATTTCACACGGTAAGATTTTAACTTAGCTACTCAAGAGAAACAAACGAAAGCACTACACATCATAATTGTCTTTAAAGACTATACGGCATCTTACAGCAACACCTCAATAATCACATCATTAAGCACAAGATCTAAATGAAGCAAAAAAGGACCTTCAAAGTAAACACTATATTTTCTAAGCACTCCAAAGTAAGTCTTACTCTTGCTTACACTTGTGCAAAGCCACTGGGCTCAGTTCCATTGTGTTACTGGTGTTGCCTGAGTGCAACAGATCACAGAACACAATTCATAAGAATGTTGCCTGAGAGTCTTGGGATCCTTACAGAAGAGAGCTGTCAATCAGAGAAAAGAGAGCAGCAGTACAATGAATTGGAACGACTTTCATGTAGGGAGTGGACAGAGAGGACTAAGTGCAAGCAGAGAAAATTTAGGAAAAACCTTTCTAAATTGGCATGCTAAGGAAATACAGCAGAAAGCATGTACAGAGGGAGAAGGACTGAATGGAATAAAACCAAGTTGATACACAAGGTGAATTTGTGGGGGATTTCAAAGATGTAGAATTATACTCCTTAGGAAGATGGCCAAAAAAGGTACAAAGGGGATAAGTAAGGGGAAGGGAAGCAATGCAAGTGTCAAGTCAGCAAGGAAAGTGTAGGTTACAAGGCGTGTGTTACAAGTTACAGGAATCAAATTAAGAAAGTATTAAGGCACGGACAGAGGTGGGAGGTGAGGAAAATGTGCGTTATACAAGAACAGATGATACAAAAATTTGGTAGTAACCTGTATATGAAAAGAAATGGAGAAATGAAATATACCTTCTGTTGCCTACCACATTGACGAGAATGAATGGGATAAATAGCAATAGAATGACACAACACAAAAGTATTTGGGATCAAAATGTAGCACTCATTTTGATACTGAAAATACCAGTAAAATAGCTACAGTGAAATAGCAAAGTTCAGGAGAAAGCTGTTTTATTTAGTTGTACATTTACTCCTTGAGTTGTCATTCCACCACCATGACAAATGGCTCGGTTCATTTAACGGAGAATTCTACCAAGGATAAAGACTGGTGGGGCTCACAGGAGATCCTTCAGTATTTTTAAAGAAACTATATTTTGTCAGACAAGAAGCAAACCAAAAGCACAACTCCTGGCCTGCACTAGAGTTGACAGATGCGCATGATTTTGAGTAACATGCCTTCATTCTGTATGTCCAGCAACATTGCAGCAGAGCTGAATGAGAGAGATTACTTGTGGCTCCAGCCTCATACAATCAGCTTAGCACCATAAAGAATGCGACAAGATGAGGTCTGCAAATTGGACAGTTCAGTCTGGGCACTGTATTTTTTTTTAAAGTAGATACATAATCCTCATTGTTTGTGATTGATCCTGTCTCAGCCAACAACTGAGATGACATTTCAATCCCAGGTCCCTGAATTTCAGAGGTTTACAGCTTTCTGATCAGAAAGATACACTGAATGGAATTTTTTCAAGTGCAAGATTATTTAAAGCTAACTTTTATGCTCAGAAATGCCTATTTTTCTTTTTTTTGTACCTAGGTGACTTAAAACAATTTTTAAAAAAGAAAACATGGGTAGTTCAAACAAATGAAGATAAAAAATGTAAGATTTAAGAAATGACCATACACTTATACTATACTAATCTTATCACCTGTGCAGTGAAGTTCATGGAACATACTCCTGCATTCAAGTAACAGAATTGCAGAACAATTTACATTGGAAGGAACCTCTGGAAATCATCTGATTCAAACCTCACATCCTGAAGAGTCTAGAAGACAACATTGTAGCACTGTGTACCAAGTACTTAGAAGAGCTCAATGTGAGATCTTACAGAATAGGGGGGATGTTGATCTCGCTCCAATCCATGCACTCACAAGCACCGAGACATAGGTAACCAAAAGTCTGTTCAGCATTCATAATGGAGATACAATCCTTGCAATGACATGGTGAACAGGACATGTCTCATCTTCAGTTGTCCTTTCTTTTCAGGTTGGTTGGCAAACACGTGCTGCTGCTAGATGTGCATATCTGTTGTCTTTAGGCAACAGCAAACAATCTATTCTACCCACCCACTTCTGTGAGTCATCAGGATTTACTCACTGACCTGTCTCCTGAAATGGGTGTCCTTGGAAGGTCACCTAGACGTGTGCTGTTATCTTGATGACCTCATCTGGGTGCCATTCTCACGGTCCTTCTCGCATGGTTACTTTGGTACTTCTGCACCCATTCAATCCCATTCTCACCAGTCCAGGTGCCCACTACAATTCTCAACAAAAGTAGACACACGTCTGAAGGGCCTTGTCCATTGGAGTATTATGAACCCTCCCGATGCTGGAGGGCTCACAAAGCCCACACTCACAGTGAGGAATGCACTCTTGTGCTCCTTGGCTCTTTCACCAATTCTGGGTGCAGACCCAGCACAACCTCTCATACCAAGCACATTGCTACCCATGAACAAAGCAAACACATGACCATGAGAATGGTTTTCAAAGCCACACAAGGGACAGTAAATTGAGTAGAATATTTGAGAGGTTTGACAGGCATTGACGTCTACCTCCTGTGGTCAGTACAGATCACAGGGCTGCTCTGGAGAAACAAAGCCAGCCAAATACCACTAATTCAAAAAAAACCTACTTGGAAATGTTGCTATAAGATTTGTTAAATCCTCCCAGAGTCTGTTTGGCAGATGACATTTTACCCCCTACCTATATGAAACTGCCATAGCTTGGAGTCTAGTCATCCCTGAGGATGGCAGCCTCCTCTCTACCTCTAACATGAGGCTGGCCTTTAAGAGAAAGTCCTGTTTTAGCAGGGGCACTTAATACAATTTCTATATGCCTGTCTTCATCTGTGGACTTCCAGTCATTACTCATTCTTGGCATTGTAAATTAACAATAAAAGAAACATACAAAATTGACAGTTGATTACTTTTATTTCAACCGCCCATGAACTGCACTATCAAATAAAGATAACATTTATATGTATATATTTTAACAGGAACATTCACATTTTCAGGTATTTTTCTTTATAATATATTACTTCTTTGATTATTCTGATTTTCAAAAGCAAGTGTAACACACAGTGCCTTTTCCAGCAAGCGTTACAAAGGAGGGAGTGTGTTGTCTCACACACTCTGCTCCCATACTTATAAATCCATTACTATATTCAGGAAAATGCACAGATAAAAGCTGAAATTGCAATTTTCACACTGAAAATGAAGACTAGTATCTCTTCATAAAAGAAACCACATCAGACAGAATATTGTTGCTAGTGACTGTTGTTCAATTGGAATAAAACACTGCATTTCTGAAAATGTGGAAAAAAAGAAGTAGAAAGTCAAGGCCAGGTTGGATGGGGCTTTGAACAACCTGGTCTAGTGGACAATGTCCCTGACCTTGGCAGGAGAGTTGGAACTAGATAATGTCTGAAGTCCCCTCCAACCCAAACCATTCTATGATTCCATGAAAAGTAGCTCTATATATTTCTTTAAACATTACATTAATAGATTAATGTTTTAATCTACAGGTAGCATATATACGATATGTATGTGTACAATAATGGTTAGCTGGATAATTTTATCTGACATTTGAAGAAGATTATTCTGTCATAGCTGTACTCTAAAATGAATACTTGAAAGGGAGTGACACACACATACAAACACAGACATTCCCCGCCTGTAAGCCCACTTCACCAGAGGATACAAGATGTCTCTATTGAAAAGCTGATTCAAGACTGAAGAAAAGAAAGACTTAACAGAATTATCATGGAGTTACTTAAATAAAAGAGAAGCTTCGTTCAAACAATTTAAAGCTGGGACACAATGGCATTATCACAATGCTGAGTATTAATTATTATGTTTGCTCTTTCCGGCCTGTCACAATGATGAACAATAATGATTGCACAATGTGAGATATTCACCATTTAGCTAATTCACTCAGTCTAGGCAGGGGATCAAAGATGTTTCTATACTGCCTATTCCTTAACAACAGCCCTTTTGGCTCCAGTGTAACTGAAAGGAACCCTAAAATTGGTGTGACCTGTGCATATCTTGCCTGTCATATCCCGGAGCCTAAAAGCCAGCTGCAGGAACACAACAGCCACAACTCTTAACTTCAGTCTTTCCGGGGCAGCTGGCACTCTGCAGAGGCAGAGCAGAGATCTAGGACTTCAGTTCCCTTTCTCTCAGACCTCCAGCAGACAGAAAAAACAGGGGAAAAAAACCCCCAAGTTTCATGGACATCTGGAGCTGTATGCAAGGCGTGAGCTTTGTCAAGTGTCCTCCCTGGAACCAGTGGGTTGAGCTGAACAGACCCCCAATATTTACCCATTTCCTATCAACACAATTCCCTGCGGTTTCCCATTATCACTTTGCTCATCAGTGAATGTATGATGCTTGCTGTTTGCTGCCTAGCACACTGCATTTCTTTTTGCAGATGGGTGAATAACCATTCATATCTCTGACTGGAGTCTTTCTTTTGCCTGAGATACACAACTGGATTTGTGTGAGGCAGCTGCTCAGTATTTGTGTGCTGGTCTGAGTGGTCCAGTATGTCATGGTGGACAGATGACGTCAGTTCTGGAGCAGGCAGCACAGGAACTGGGCCACTGCTTAGTGCTGTGAATGCTGATGAAATTGCTTTCCCAAGATCTGTTTCTTCTCTCAGAACAATACGATCTTGCAATATACAGGTTCAGTTTTATTTATTTTTTTTCTACAAGTCTTTCAGGCTTTGCCCATTGTCTGAGCGCTCCATACTCCTTCAGTGTATTCTCTAGAAAATTTGCTATAAGCATTGCAGCGTGTCTGGTAGTGCAAAATTAGGTATTTTAACAGGCATACTGCCAGGGCAGAAATTTGTTCTCATCCACATGCCAGTGTAGAAATCCCACTCGTAATTAATATTTCTTCCTGAAAGACCCTTATCGTCCATCTTCCCCACCATAAAAAAGCACAAGCCAAAACAAACAAAAACCCATGCAAAACACAGCAAACCACTCCAACCCTTTGCAACTCAAAACTGATCCAAATAATATTATCTCCTTCTTTGGAATTTTCTGACATACCCTACTTGTTGCACTTCTGTCTGTTTAGACACTAGATTTTGCACAGCAAAATCTGTGTTATTGTGTCTTGTCCATGAAAGTTATTGCTAATGTTTTAACAGCAAATACTGAATCTAAGCTACGTGCATTACTATAACACACACATGCACATTTGAATTTTAAATTTTATTAATATACAAACATAAAAGCAAGTGTTGATTGAAGTCAACCCTCATCAACCCTCCAAACATTCCCAGACAAATGCAACTCTTCAAACATGATCAAAGGAGCTCTGGGCCAGCAGTAGTGGAGTGATATGAACCTTACTTTTCAATACAGATAGCCATGTGCTGTTCACTGGATATTTTTTATTTCCCAGTATTTCCTATTTCTCATAGCATTATTTCATGCCTTTTTGCTCTTTATCTGTGCTTTGGTTGACACTGCTAATATGTGAGCAGCAAAATAAAACATATAGGGTAACTCTTTGAAACAACTTAAAAAAAAAAATCTCTGTTCCAATGAGGTTGGCTTTCTTGCACGCAGACAGACAAGACTGTAAGTGAAATAAAAGAGGGAAAAAGCTAAGCATAAAGATGTAACACTGCTAATGAAAGAAGTGCAGAGTGATACAGTAAAAAGGAGGAGGCATCAAATATGCAGCAGGATTGTTTATTACAAGTTACTAATTTACAGTCAGTGGATAGATACTTCTGGTTTGGACACTTGCATAGAATTACGTCCACAGATGCACTTTACTGATCATACTGTGTGAAATTGTTTCTCTTCCTTGAGCAAAAGGCAAACAAAAGGTTACAGGGATGAACGTGTTTGTAAGGTAATCTGCATCACTGAATGCAGAAAATTTCCACACATGTATCTATGATGTCAGTTTATACCCTTGGTCTGTCTGGCAAATATAAATATACATGTCCATATATTTGCATAATTTAAAATACTCTAGCTCTCTTGAGAAGGTAGCATGTATAAATGTGTGCACACGTGTGTGTGTTATAGAACTAGAGAAAAGCTGTTGTCCTCTCAAGATAGCTACAGAATTTCAAATACATACACATGCACTATATGAGCTATCTGTATAAATGACAAACAGTGAGTGAAGCATCCTGTTAATGTTATTAAAACTGAAATTAATTATAAGACTGGCACAACTGACATTTCTCTTCATGAATAATTTTACTTTACTGAAACAGAAAATTGGCAGGCCACTTAATTTTTAACAGGGCATAAAGTTCAGAAGGCTGTTCAATCTATTCATAGCCATATCTGAATATCAAAACTGCATTTAAAAGAGCCACCCCAGAAAGTTTCTTTCTATGTGTTTTTGTGCCATTCCTTCCTCCTCCCTGTCCCAAAGCCAATGAGAATTCATATTTTAATAAATCTGTGTCAGTATGCATTACCGAAGCCTTACATTTACACTGATGAACACACGGAGAACTATCCTTAGACCCTAAAAGCCACACTTCAGCATGAAGCAGATGTTTTGGCCATGTTACAATAAATTCATAAAAAGAATCTTCTTAATGCAAATGCTGCCATTAGCACGGCACTCTACTTTGGAACAAGCTGTCTTGGGAGGTATAATCAGGGGAAGCAGGGGAGATACCACTGCACTCAGTGCTTCTCCATTCCAGGCCCATAAAATGCTTCTAACCTCCCTGTCAGATGGCATAGTTGGGCTAAGCAGTCATGTAAGAAAGTTTCATTAATCCTTAAGAAACAAATGACACAAAATTTGCTGGAAACTTAGTTCACTTGGGATTTTTGTGGGATTTGTCAATATGCAATATTATTACTTCACCTTTACATCACCTGCACACCATTCATTTTCAGTTCTGACTTGCTCTTTCCAAGTCTTGTAAGAGCTGTTTCTCTATTTCCCCATCCAAGAAAGCATCCTTCTTCAGGTCCCAACCAGAGCACACGTACAAGTCTCTATATGCTTAAGTTCCACTGAAAGTAGATGCATGCTGAAGTGTGATCCTAGTGTCTTAAGAGGATACTTTATATTCTAGGATATGATTTGGCTAAATACAAGTAAAACAGAAGTGTGATGCTTGAGAAGGCATTTTGGTGAGCTTCCAAGGACTTACCTGCCAGCTGCCAAGCTGGCTTACAGCTCTAGGCTCAATCTATTCACCCATCCATCACCAAAGGGTCTGAATGAGTGATAACAAAAACAGATGATTCATCGTTGGTATGCTTTCTGTTCTCTCTTTGTCCTATGGAAGACATGGCATTTTAAGATTAAGGTTGATATTTCAGGCTAAGAAAAACTTACAATACAAACAGGGTAAGTTTTTACATTACTGGACAGATACTTATTCCTAATTTTTAGAAGACAGAGAGGGCCAGAAATGAAATTTTTCATTGTTAGCTGATCTTTAAATGAGCAGGTACCCATGCCTATCATCTTGAGCGTAAATACTGTCAGAAGATGCTCTCCCTTTTGGTCTTTTTAGATAGATCTGACTAGTAAGATCATATTTCACTTCCATTTACTTAACAAGGGTTATTCAAGGTGTTGACCTTGAATTTAATAGCATAAACATCAAGGACTTATCTCAGAGGCCTATTAGAAGGAAAAGACAACATTAGGTCTGCCATGGTGATGGCAGAGAAGAACGGAGAAATACATTAGAATCTTGAAAAGCACAGAGTGCACTTCCACCTAACGATTTTGCTCAAGTGATACAAATAAAATGAGGAATTAACACCAAAAAACCCCACTCTTTAACATTTAAGTGCTTGCTAGGTGCATTGTTAGTGTATCAGATTCCTGTAGAAAAAGCTCTGACTATTCAGGCAAGCTGGATACCTAATTCACACGGTGAATATAGAATCATAGATTAGAACAGTTTTGGCTGGAATGTACCTTTAAAGGTCATCTAGTCCAACCCCCCTGTAATGAGCAGAGACACAAGGAAGTCACAGAGACAAATGATCTGAGTGTGAAATCTTTGCAACATGAATTTAGCAACATGGGATAGGTGAGGAGGGAAACATAGCTGAGATACCACTACCTTTTAGGCTGTGGTGAGAGTCAAACTAAGATATTTTGCACAGTCACAATGTTCACCATCTATATAGGATTTAGAACAGCTGGACAGTTTCTCACAGGAACAGTGAGATAGTCACAAAAATCATATTCGGGGGCTGAATCAACTTCCTTCAAGGAAAAGCTTAAAAGAGCTCGATCTGTTTAGTTTGTCAGAGAATGAGAAGCAACTTGATCACAGTAATAAGCATCAGGTACAGAAGTGCTCTTTGATTCAGTGGACACAGTAAATGTCTGTAATATACCGAAAGCAAATCCAAGTACTAGAGCGTTACAAAACACCAGCATTTCACTGAATATATGTATTACAATGCAGTTTTAGTCATACAATAACTCATCATTTTCTTCCACAGGAAGCTTCATTGGGTTCGCAGTATAGTCGGCAGTTATTTAGTGGATTCTTTGTTTTATTCTCATTGTTTAATTTGTGGCCCTGCAATTCACTCATTGTACCATTTGAACCTAGCACCAAACATAGCACTGTTTATTTTTTTGACTTTCATTTAGCTGTCACTTTAACAGCATAGAAGTGTAATTCAGTGAACTGAAAGATACAGGAAGATAAAAGCCCTCACTACACACACGTTACACAACACTCCACCTGGTGATTCAAACACTACTCAAAATTTCTCCTTAAGATATTTATAAAATTCTAGCTAAATAACCGAAATATTTTCAATAGTGGTAGAAGCACTGGTAAGCCTTTTCAAGCTTTTTTTGAGAGTTACTTGTAGGAATTGTTTAAAGAGTGGAAAGCCAGTATCAGCTTGAGTTCTGAGCATATTTGTTTTCAACAGAGAATACTTCTGTGGAAGTATTCTTCCAGATACTCCAGGTGAGTATCTCGAGATACTCCAGGTGCCCCATCATGTATTGGGAGGCAAATGGCATCGGCAGGTTCTTGGTAAACACCTGCAGTGTGGCTCCTCAGTGGTCAAGCCATACTTTCACATAAAGCTATTCCACAGCAGAAGCTTCAAGGTCAGGTGCTTTTTCAAGCAGACTCTGATCAGGTCACTGCTTGTGAGTCACCAAGGGGGGAATATTTTCTTTCCGTTCACAGAAGAACATCTCCTGTCTGAGTACAGACTGGCTATCCATCTGAAATGGGAGTTTTCTTTCTTTGCCATGCACTGCCTGCCAAGATGAGTTCCCCTGCCTGGAACAACACCTGCCCTGAAACTATTATGGAAAGGTTTGGGCTTCCTGACCAACACTTTCTGCCATGGATATTGCCAAATACAGCCTTACGACGACGGCTTACAAAAGGGGGTCTGAAAGAAGCCTTCAGTCCCGAGCTGGGCCATGCGCTGGGAGGAACTGATGCACACAGTCTAGTATCAGATTTTCCTGGCTGGGTCTCCACCAGCCTGTCCCTGTCTCCGAGTCCCATCCCAACCTGATTCCTCATACCAGTCCCAGGTAACCCTCCCACCATGCCCCTGGACTCCAGGGCTATGTCTGCATCATGGGCTGCACATCAGCCCCCACCTTTTTCCTCACTACAGCCCCATACACCTTCAGGTTTCCTTACGGTTATTCTCAAAACCAGATTGTCACACCCCTTTCTTTCTACAAGGCCGCCTCTCTGCAAATAACTTGGGCAATTCCTAGTTGAAGTAGGAAAGCTAAGAGATAAGACAGTCTATCCCTATTCCTTTCTCCAATTTCTGAGCTACCACCAGTGGTAGTAATCTTTACATATGCTACTTTCAAAATGCAATATATACCTACAAAACACTTGTGAACCTGAGTCTTTCAGAGGACTACAGCTTTGTAACACCTTGGCTACATTTATTGGAAATGGCAAGAGATATCAGAACCAAAATGGATTTGAAGTCTCTGCTCAATGCTTTAGAGATGCTGGAACATCTCAGGTTTTCATGCTATCTGAACTAAACTTAAATTGCTGCTGAGTTATTTCAACTTCCACTGAATGTTTGTGTCCACTCATTGATGGTGGAAAAGATAAAATGGGAAAAGGAAAGGTATCCTGAGTTATGGCATTTATTATGCCTAAAATGCTATGTTGCATCATCTCTGCAGGAAAAACAAACTGAATGAAACAGACAGGATTTGGTTTTAAAAAGTGTAGAGCTGCAGTAGGTTAAAAGCTGCACATCTTATACTTCTTTATTTGTCTTTGCAAATGAATCTTAAACCTAAGGTACATTTTGAAGAGGCCTGAGCTCTTTGCAGCTTATCACAGCACTTTCACACTTGCAGATATTTTGTTTTTACTAGAAAGCCACAATTATCTTATGTACAGTGTAAGACATAAGGCACACATCTGGCCACACTATATTACTGTCAGAACAGTAGTTTATATTGGACAGGCAGTGCTTCAGCACACAATGCGTGCAAAGGCCACAGGAGAATTTCCTGAGCTTTGCTCTCCAAGGATCCCTAGTACTTCTTAGCAACCTTGCTGGAAGGACTGAAATGACAGCCTCCAGGCAGCAGGTGATGAGTGTCCCTGTATACTTGAAAGAGTTGCTGGCTACAGCAAGCACATGTACATCTCCAGAAAAAAATACTTAGCGGCAAGTCATCAAACTAGGATATAGATCAAAATGTTAAGACTGAACACAGCAAGAGGAATAGTGGCAAGCAGATTCCTGCAGTGGCCTTATATCAACACACAAGAGTGCACAGCTTTCGATGATGCTTTCAGGAAAATTGGACAACAGGCTTCCTATAAACCTAGTCTGGACTGAGGATCACCAGAAAGGTGTGAAATGACAGTCTGAGAGACTGTGATCTAACTGCTAGAACTGTTGACCACTAGAAGCCCTTATGCATATCAGGCTATATTATGGGGTGTATTATCTGTACTGAACTGTTGCATTCTTTCCTGGTACTGCCTCAGCCGCTACATTTTTTCCTCTGATAAACTTCATCTAGCAGAGTTTGCAATTGTTCCACAATTGCAAAGGAACAATTTCGGGACTGAAATGTCACAAAGCAGCGTAACCGTAAATATTTTGCTTATCCCTTTCTCTTTTAAGGCAAGATCATATTGAGTTCTGATGCTTCTCATTCTCTGCCACGCAGTTAAGGGTGTAGAAGTGTCCAGGCCCTTATTACACACAGCTGACCTTTTATTTCCTGCTAGTGCATTCAATTTCAGATAGCCCACAGTGTGGTCTTGAAATGCTATTTTCTACATTTTTACACATTTTATGAACTCAAGAGTTTGCTTTCCAGTGTTGCAGGAAAAACAGAGGTCATTCAGAAGGTTATAACTCTTTCAACAAAACAACTGTTGTCACACTTTTGAAAGAAAAAAAGGACAAGCACTTATAAACACCGTGCAAACCACTGCAATCAACATATCTAAGAAATGCTACTCTTTTTTTTTGTGACTGCTGTTTTAAAAAAAAAAAAACACAACCTAGATCTGAATTCCAGTCCACATGTTGTTATATTACAAATTTAACTGTTATATTGAGGAAAGCTTAAACTTGATCAACACTCATTTAAAACTTTGTTTTATTTCTACATCTCTTGCAAGAGAAGCCTGTCTCCATTTTCTTTTCTACTTGTACTTATGATTGCTGAAGAGTTGTATCTTCTCTTTCCACTGTTTTCCCATCATTTGCTTAATGGTATTGGTAGCTCCACTTTTCATTAAACATTTCATTTATATACTTCTCAAACTTCTTCCAGTCTATGCTCAGCCTTTGAGTTCTGATACCCTGATATTACATCATGTATAGTGTTTTAAATCTCAAATAATCTGATATTTAGATTAGATATTACTTAAAATGTCAGTTCTTATCCACCTACCCAGTAACTATGCCCTCATAGTCACAGTGTCCTCATCTCACGTACTAGTTCTTTTTCCCCTCGTTCACAGCCAGGAAGATTCCTATCTTGAACGTGCTGCTGGCTGCATACATGTCACAGCACAATTTTGCTTTGGCCCAGGATCTCGTTTATTTCCTAAATAACTCAGCAATGAAGCACAATGACTGCTCCCTAGGACCTCATCATGCGGGGTTAGCCTTCTGTTATCATCAGGAAGTTCCTTTGAATTTTAAACTTCTGCAGAAATCCACGTCTATTTACACAGCCACCACCATTCGGATGTTATTGATTACAGTCACCACAAGCATTGCTCAGGCTAACGACCTGCTAATGACCTTCCCATCCACTCTCTGACATTAGTATCTCAGGAGGTGAACACGGCTTATTCTTGCCTAACCTTGGCTGCCCGAGGTAAGCAAACGTTTATCACCTCTACCATTTCAGCCTTCTGACTCCTAAGCTACAGACTCATTTTACCTAAAACCTCTTGGTACACTTACTCGTAAAAACAAGCAGTAATTGTCTTGTTTACTCTACAACACCAACCCTTTAGATTTTTTTTTTTTTTAACTAAGTAGCGCATTTTAAGGCTATTACCCTATTCATCATCACTTTATAAAGGTGAAGAAACGAAACTTTGTAACCCCAAAATTTCCAGGGGGTCATATTTTTTATAACAACAACAACAACAACAACAACAACAACGAAATTATTATTACTGTTACTATCGAGGGGTAACCTTAAGGAAGGAGGAGCAGCGCTGTCCCCGGCGCAGAGGGGCGAGCCAAGC